>RDPX01000396.1:193051-210935 GCA_003991215.1 Morbakka virulenta
ATAACAATCATAACAATCATAACAATCATAACAATCATAACAATCATAACAATCATAACAATCATAACAATCATAACAATCATAACAATCATAACAATCATAACAATCATAACAATCATAACAATCATAACAATCATAACAATCATAACAATCATAACAATCATAACAATAATAACAATAATAGCATTAATAACAATAATAACAATAATAACAATAATAAGATTTAACCTTCAGATTTTACATGCCACTATACGTTCAGGGAAATTAGCACCGTTTTGAATTGCAACTATTCTTTTGTAGTTAGTGATCATCTTGGCTAAAGATTAATGTCTCTCCTATCTCCATTACCACCTTACCGAAAAAACCCCAATAATTTGGAAGATGTTCTTGTTCTCTCTTCTACTTGCAAAACCTGACTTATAAACAGTAGCAACGTGTAGCAAATAATCGTTAGACTACTACTTTTATTACAGCTCTTTCTCTTACCAAAGTAAAGAGTGGTAATCAGAGGGTCATTGTGCACTTAACAAGTCACATAATGACGCAAACTAATTAATTATCGATCGATCCGATAGACAAATAAAAAAAGAGGATACGCCATTGCACATGAGACAAATAAAGAGCATGAAATGGAGGATTAATTCTTTTGACAAGTTACTTGTTTGCTTTATTTTTCTGTATTCTTTTCATCTATTTATTTCCTTTACAATTTTTGGGTATTTTATCCTCTTTTTTTACATTCATAATAACAACAAGTTACCTGTATTAGTGAAACCGATTTCACAGCCACAGCCTAATTATTTTAATCTTAAAACAATAGTCAAATATTGATTTGGCTATCTTTATAAGTTTTAACATCGAGGTGTCCAGATCTCGATTTGGAATTTTCGATATTATCACTTCGATTCTTTTTACCCAGTTTTAATTATTACTTGTCAAATTAAAATATTATGTTCTATCGATTGCTTGCTTTGAGAAGGTTTAGCACAAGGTGAAAAACTCTCCCTTCGCCTGAAGCTTTAAATTCAGCTGCGAAAGTTTTGCCATTTGTTAACTGATGTAGGCTGAGCTTGCTTCAAGTAGTTTTATCACGTAAGAACTTATTCTATTCTTCCAATGTGATGCGAGACAAGCCAGGAAGCGGAAGAACCTGATTTCACATAACTAAACCAATCAAGTATAAACCTGCTCTGCAGATAATCCTTTCTTTTTTAAATAATAAATGTATTGTTAATGACCAGTTTGATAGCTATTTGTCACCAGCTGTTATCCCTTAGGAGCAATTATGACCTGACACAGTCGTTAAAAAAAGTTTCTTTGTATCTGACCTCACAGTGGGCTCAAAAGAAATCCTATTGCTTTATCGGAGTAAATTCGGCTTTCATTGGGGATTCTGTCTTGGCCAAAAGAGAATTATTACTTGAGTTCGAAAGTGCTTAACAACCTTTTAAAACCTAAACACTAGAATCTGTTAAAGGCGGTGTTTTAAGGGTTTACGTCCAACAACCAGAAGAACCTTCGGGGAAAAAAATGAGTAAAGTTCTTAAGTATTCGAATCGTCGTGATTTCCTGCGGGGAAAAAGTGGTTTCCACGAAACTTAGTAAACTGCACTGGTTGGCTGCTTACACTGCGTGAAATGAAGAGAAAAACTCTTGAATGTCTTGATTTTTTCAAAGTACTTCTTGCGTTTTATGGTTTATCTTGTTCCCAAGACAGGGTATTTCTTACGTCGTTCATTGATTGCCGTCTCACAATTTATCTGTTTGATTAGTTACCTAAAACTCTTTTTTTCCCCAGTAACTGGGGCTTACATGGTGTCCTTCACAGGGACTTCGTTTTGCCAGTGAGAAATTTCTTGGCTTGCCCTTCCTGACGCCAACCAATGGCTTTTTTCTTTTGTGAAGTTCCAAATAGTTTTCGCCAGTTTACGGTGAAACTGCACCAACCATTAAGCCACGGCTTCCTTAGATATTTACTTTTAAATAGAAAGGGGAAGATCAATCTGATTTGATGGAATTGGTCGTTGTTAGTGAGACCAATAAAACGAGAGCGTAGGAATGTATTAATTAAGACGATATTAACGAAAATGTTAGAACCCAATGGAAGAACAAAACTTGTATATACTGTATATATTTGTATATATATTTTTTGAATTGGTTATCCTGTAAATAAATATTCGTAATAATAATAATAATTATTATTATAGTAAATTATTTAAAAACCATGCATAGGGCACCTGTTTTGCAGTCTAAAGTTTTATTTTCCACTACTTTTGCTTTATATTAACACCAGAACACTAACCTTTGTTTTTTTGCGGCAAAATTCTCCGCAAAAAAATAGTTGATTGGTAATTTAGGCAATTTTGACGCCTTTTTATTTTATGTTAGTTTTTTTTGACCTCATAATGTGATTTCAAAATAAAATACAATATTTCTTGGGTCAATTGATATTGTTTTTAAATATCTCACCATTGAAATTTGGACAAAAAAGGCTTTAAAAATTTACGAAAATTGAGCTTTTGATGACGTAGCTAAAAAGACTTCTTCTTCTTCCATTTGCTGTTTTCCCTGTCCTCAGGGGTCAACAGCACGTAGTTGTTGGCGCCAACGAACTCTCTCCATTACATCTGCTTTCGTCAGTCCTCTACTCGCCATGTCCCGGTTCAGGATGTCCCTCCACCTCAGCTTCTGCCTTCCGACCGATCGCCTCCCTCTAACTGGTTCTTGGCGTATCCTCTGGACTGCACAACTTTCATCTCTTCTTGCTACATGCCCAAAACACCTCAACCTTGCTTCCTTCAACTTGTTGCTAATGCATGTTATTCCTGCCACTTTCCTTACTTCGTCGTTTGTGCATCTCTCCCACAACGACACTCCCAGAATACACCTCAGCATCCTCATTTNCCGATCGCCTCCCTCTAACTGGTTCTTGGCGTATCCTCTGGACTGCACAACTTTCATCTCTTCTTGCTACATGCCCAAAACACCTCAACCTTGCTTCCTTCAACTTGTTGCTAATGCATGTTATTCCTGCCACTTTCCTTACTTCGTCGTTTGTGCATCTCTCCCACAACGACACTCCAAGAATACACCTCAGCATCCTCATTTCCGTCTGCATAAGCATTAACTCCTCCTTCTTTCTAGGGGCCCTGGTTTCCCCTCCGTACACCAGCACTGGTCTGATCATCGTTCTATATACCTTTACTTTCACCCGCCAGGGGATTTTTTTATCGCAGACTACGCCCTTCACTTCTCTCCACTTATTTCAACCAGCTTTAATTATTTCCTTTACGTCTCTTTCACAACCTCCAGTTCAAATGCTCGATCCTAAGTATTTAAAACTTTTCACTTATTTCAGGTGATCCCCACTGACATCTCTCATGTCCAATATCCTTCCTCCTACTTTGCAGCATCCCATCATATCGGTCTTGTTTGCATTTACTTTAATTCCTTGCCTCTCCAATGTCCTTTGCCACATTACCATTCTATCCTGCAGGTCTACTTCGGTGTCAGCAGTGACAGCTATATCGTCAGCAAAGAGAGGTTCTCAAGCTTCTTCGTTTCGCAGCCCATTTCACCACATCCATTACAGTGACAAACAGAAATGGGCTCAGTGCAGAACCCTGATGCAGTCCTACCTTGACCTCAAAAGCCTCTGACTGTCCCTCTTCTGATCTGATCGAGGTTCTTGCCCTTTCGTAAATTTCCTGTATCACCTTTACCATCTTCTCTGGTACTCCCTTCTTCCGCAAGACCCAGAAGACAACCTGTCGTGGCACATGATCGTAGGCTTTCTCAAGATCTATAAATCCACAGTAAAGTGCCTAGTCTCCCTCGAGGCTCTTCTCCTGTAGTAGTCTGATTATAAAAATTGCATCAGTCGTGCCTTTTCCTTTCATAAAGCCGTACTGCATTTCATCAATATCTAAGATATCTCTAAGTCTCTGTTCAATGATCCTTTCCATAACTTTCATTGCATGCTCCATTAACTTCATCCCCCTGTAGTTCCCACATTCCATGTTGTCTTCCTTCTGTTTGAAGATAGGGACAATATAACTATCTCTCCAAACTTCTGAAATCCTTTCCTAATTCATGATTTTATTACACAGCTCCGTCATCCATGTCACTCCATCCTCTTCTAGTGCTTTTATCATCTCTACTGTCATTTCTGATGGCCCACTGGCTTTTCCATTTTTCATTCTTTCTGAGGCTCTTCTAACGTCCTCCTCTGTAAGAGATGATACAGGACCTTCTGTTGGGTTGCAGAGCACAACAGGTTCTCTTGGATTCTCTACATTCATCAGTGTTTCGAAATACTCCTTCCATCTCCTTTGTATTTCCTTCTCTTCATATAGTATTTCCCATTTCCATTCTTGCCGCTATTCGATAGATGGAACTCTCACCTTCTTTGGTGTCCAGCTTTTCATACCATTCTTAGGAAGCATTCCACTTTGTTTTTGCTACCTCTCTTTTAGCTGTTCTGTTTGCTTTTTTGTATGTACTTTCATTTTCTTCCGTAGGGTCATTTTTCCAACTTTTAAACATCTTCTTTTTTTCTCCACAGCTTTTTGCACTTCATCATTCCACCACCATGTATCTCTCTTGACCTTTCCTGTTCCCTTGGTTCTTCCACATACAGTTTCAGCTGCTTCCATAATCGACTCTTTCATTGCACTCCATGTGCCATCAACATCCCGGTGTCCATCCTGTCTCTTCTCTAGTGCCATCTCCTTATACCGTGCTTTTTCTTCGTTAAGTTGCCAAACTTTAATTTTGGGCCGCTTGATGCTCCTAGCTCTTGCACCTCTCCTCCATCCCAAATCCACTACTAGCAAACAGTGCTGATTTACTATGGCCTCGCCATTTATCACCCCACAGTTTCTTATTTCTCTTTTGTCATCTTTCTTTGTCATGATGTAATCAATCTGTGACCTCCTTCCGCCACTATCATATGTAATGAGGTGTTCATCTCGTTTCTTGAATGTTATATTCATGCAATACAGTTGAAAACTCTGAGCTACTTTCAATATCCATTCACCTTCCCCGTTCATCTTCCTTCAGCTAAAAAGATTGACATGCGCAAAATATTTGTTATTAAAATAACTTTTGTGGTGGTGTCTGACTGTGCCAAATTTAATGACACACTAGCCTTGACTTCAGATGTATATTTTACGGACCATTCAATAAGCACGTAACCTAAATGTAGAGTTTTCATGATCACTTTTGAGAAGCATCCTAACAAATACCATAAACTTTTCCAGAGGTGGGCGTAACAATGCGGCAAATCACACTCCATATTTCACTGTATTATTGTCCTAAGATAGGGGTACAAGAAAGTAATAATTATATTTTTTGTATCTTCAACTTATTGCTAATTAACATTAAGGGACACAAATTAATTTTTGGTTCAAATTTATTCATTTATTTGCTTTTGTTTATCGGTATCTAAGTTCTCAATTGCTAGGCATTCCATTTCTCTGAAAGGCTTTTGAGCATAAAAATCCTCTGACATAGTCGAGTCTCATTTGTATTTCTCTGGAAAAGCCGATTCACAGAAGTAAAGCAAAGATTGTATTCATCGCATTGGGCATTTTTAATTGGTCAGCTGCTGAATTTGTCAGATCGTAAAATTTGTGAAAAACGTTTTGTGGCCGGAAATGAAAAACAATTTTTGTTCATAATTAGATTCTGGTGGATTGATAGTTCCCCCTGGCTGCAACTTTTTTCCCAGCTCAGCCTGTACTTCGTTTCTACAACAAGAGCTGGGTGTGGAAAAACAACTTCGTTAGCGGTAGGGTAGGATATTTAAATGGGGTTGCAACAATTCTAAAAGAAATTTGATAATTTGCAAAGAATATTAAGACTAATCTGCTTCCTCTTCTTCTGTTTTCTATATTAGTATATCCTAGTTCTTATTTTTATTCTATTTTTTCAACATTGAGTAACCAAAAATGACCAATTTTTTTCTATATTTCATCAAGCATACTTGTCATTTTTTAGCTCAACTTATTGTCGACTTATTTCTTTTACCATCTAGATGACTTCCAACATGGTACTATTCTACTAGAACACCAGTCAGTTCTTTGTTAAATGACACCTTCTCCTTCCACATTGATTCAAAACATTCGTTCTTGGAATGTTAGGTTTTCATGTTTAATGTTTTCCACTTTGCTGCTTTTTAGAAGTCGTTTGTATTCTTTTTTTCTTCATAGCTTTTTTATACGCGCAGGGACAGCTTTATTTTTTCAAAAAGAAGGTTGTTATTTTTGCAGACATAGTAAATCGTAGATCAACTATGCTAAATGCCATGTTGACAGTCCAAACGGTTAAACTTGAAGAAATAAAAATATCGTGATTATGAGTAATATTGATATAAATAGGATACAACGAATCATTTTGTGAATAGTTTCTTCTTTACAGACATCACCAGAGAGTTATCCACAAAATATAAAAAAATACAACTTAACTTATATATATTTGTACAAATATTGTGATGTTTCACAGAAAATAATGATAAATGATCATGAAAACACTGACTACAACTTTATTGTCAATGTACTGCTTAGACTGTATTCATCTTTGGTGTTAATTTTAATCATTATTTTTTGTAAAACATCTCAATATTTGTAATAAAAAAATATATAACTTAAGTTGTATTTTATTATATCTTGTAGATAAATGTCTGATGATGTCTGTAAAGACCAAAATATTCACAAAATGATTCATTGATTCCTATTTATACCAATAAAAATTTCAGCCATGCGTTCTTAATGCTTAAATTCTAGATTCTATTCCCGAATAAATCAAAATTACCTCATACAGAATAATAACATGAAGTGAAGAGGAGGATGGAAGCTGATTCATCTACTAGATTTTCTGCAAGGTTTACTCTTTTAATGGGCGAGGCTTGGGGTTGTTTTCTCCGACGCCATGTCCATCAGCAGAGTCAGTCTGTATGTTCCTGCCTTAAACGGCACGAAACTCCAACAAGTATTCACAGACGAGTTCCCAAGATGAGCCGAGTGAACTCTTTGGAACAAACCTGCTGTTATTCAAGATTGTACTTTCGATCTTGTTCATGTCTTTTGAAATAGGTAAACACGACTGGATTCGAAACATCTAATGTGTATAAATATATATGTGCGCATTTAAAAAGTCCAATAAAACTGACGCAAGTAATATTCCTTAGTTCGATCATTTGTTATCCATGACGTGATTACTGTAGCACTTGGAAGAGAACATGCCTTGAATTGAATTTTATTTTACAGTTGTACATCATAGCATTATTCACTTTATTCTATCTACTGCTGAAGGATGGCCTCGTCCCATTTGACAAAGTAACTGTTGTTCTGGAAATGAAAGTCCGATATGTTGAGTTGAAACAAACAAAACAATAACACAAACCCAAGCTTCATTAGATTCTTTTCCCCCTCTTGATGTTTCGCTGTGTTTCATTGTTTGTAAAATTTAAAAAATCAACAATACTTTTGTATAAAGTCCATAAACTGAGACTTTCTGTTTTGTTTTTCCCTATAGTAAAGATATTTTGAGGCAAGTATCAACTGTTAAGTATCATTAAGTACTGAAATTTCGGTCTATCACTCTTTCCAGGTATTCGAAGTTTCGGTCTATTGGTCTATCATTAAGTAACCAAAATGTTGGTCTTTTGGTCTCTCAGCCCATCTTCAAGTATTCGATATTTTGGTATCATGGTATTTCGGTCTACCATGAAGTATCCATTCATTGTTAGGTATTCGAAGTTTCGGTCTATTGGTCTATCATTAAGTAACCAAACTGTTGGTCTTTTTGTCTGTCAGTCCATCTTCAAGTATTTGATATTTTGGTATGATGGTATTTCGGTCTACCATGAAGTATTCAAAATTTTCAACCTATGCAATTTTCAAAATCATGCCCTGGCATTAGCTGTGTAAATAAAAAGCTGTAACACAGTGGTATTTTATATTTACAGTTACAGGTACAACACAAGTATCTTCTCCTTAAATATTAGTACTGCATAAAATTATTTCATTCAGTTCACCTCTGCAGTAAGATTTAGATTGTGCTTTTACGTTAAAGTGCTAAATCTTAAAATGTCATAATTTAAAACATTTTTTGACGAGTTGAAGCTAGCTAGCTTACGCAAGAGGAAAGAATCTAATTATTGTTCCATGCAGGAATTCCAGGTATATTCTTGCTTTGCTCTTTACTACTCTGTGACTTTGTACTCCGTTCTCTTTTCTTACATTTTCCTGTTTCGTTTTCTTTCAGCGTTTTCTTCCTTTGTCTTTTAAATGGCTCAAGGCTCAAGAGATAATATATCTGCGAGTTCTAAGTAATTCTTATAGTTCAGATATATTTAATGCAATTAATTTGTAAACCAAAAAGGCTGCAAATTTCACTCACTTCCTAATGCAAGCATTTTTTATATCAATTTTAATCAGGCTGTAAATACTTTATCTAATTTGATTTATAGTCTGCTAAAATTAAAAAATTAAAGAAATTGAAATAACTAGCTTATTAAAAAATTTGATTAACCGCATGTTAACTATTGTAATTTTTTTTACAAGTGTTATCTATTAAAACAGACAATCAGACAATTACTAACTCCGACCGTTGTTTTTATCTGCCTGAGGAGCAGGTTTCCCGTAGTTGACTATTGGGTTAAGATTTTTAGATTTCTTAACAGACATCAAGAAAATCTTATGCAATCCAAAGATCACCGTATCACCAAGACTAAGGGTACTGTAATGTTACGTGTTGCCGGTCCTAAAATATGGAAGTGAGACATGGACTCTTTCTAAAGAAATGGGAAGGAGAATCAATGCAACAGAAATATGGTTTCTGCGGAGAATAATGAGAGTACGATGGGAAAGTCATACAACGAATGAAGGAATTTTAAGTAAAGCAGACACCAAAAAAAAAGCTGGTGAAAACAATTAAGAAACAGCAATTGGAATTCCTTGTGCATTGCATGAGAAAAGACGGCATGGAAAAACTAGCACTTACGAGCAAGATAGCACGAAAAAGAGCAAGAGGAATACAACGGGTTAAATTTCTCCAAAGAATTGCAGAATGGAATGGGATGTCAGCGATTGAAGTTATTCGATGCACAGAAAGCAGGAACGATTGGCAAAAACTGGTCGCCAATGTCATACGATAGGGCACAGAAGAAGAAGAACAGATATCGCAGTTAGGGGAAATAGGGATCGGGATGTGCACTTAAACGTTTATTTCTGCACTGAAAATTTGCATTATGAGAAAACAATTAAACGAATAGTTTAATTGTTTTCTCATTTTTCTCAAATTGTAAATCTGGGCTTTAAGCANCTTACGAGCAAGATAGCACGAAAAAGAGCAAGAGGAATACAACGGGTTAAATTTCTCCAAAGAATTGCAGAATGGAATGGGATGTCAGCGATTGAAGTTATTCGATGCACAGAAAGCAGGAACGATTGGCAAAAACTGGTCGCCAATGTCATACGATAGGGCACAAAAAGAAGAAGAAGAACAGATATCGCAGTTAGGGGAAATAGGGATCGGGATGTGCACTTAAACGTTTATTTCTGCACTGAAAATTTGCATTATGAGAAAACAATTAAACGAATAGTTTAAATTGTAAATCTGGGCTTTAAGCAAGCATGGTGGATTCATCTACAACACGTAGAGACCATTAGAGATTATAGCGCTACTGAATTTCCTAGCACACGATAACTATTGTTTTCAAAGAAGGAATTAAACTGCCTTTGTAATAATTTGTTACGGAGCCCTGCAAGATGGGGTAGGGGGTTTCCAAAACTTATTAGCTAATGGCTACTAATAAACATATATATATAAATATATGTATATATATAATATATATCATCGTGTACGGAAGGCTCATATTTGAACCCCCGTGGCTTCCTTTCTTTATGGTTCTCCCATTGACCCGGTTCTGTGTCCCTCTGTATGCCTGTACTATGGAGAGTCCGGATTCTTCCTTGATGTTGTCCATGTACCTTATTCTGGGCCTTCCTCTTTTCAGCTTCACCAACCATGCCCATGATCAGTACTCTTTCCAGAGTATCGCTTCTCAGTATGTGTCTTAACTAAGAGTCTTCGGTTCACTACGGTCTGCAGTAGTCGCTTATGACCTGAATTCTGCGCAAGACGACCTGGTTCGTTACCCTCTCCGCCCAATTTTTTCTTAAATTTCTCCTGTAACACCATAGTTCTAAGCTCCAGAGTCGTCTCCTATCACCCTTTTTGAGACTCTGAGGAAAGACAAGTGTACAAGCAACCTCACTTTCTTTTTCCCTTGATATTTCCTTGATCAGTCTTTTCAGACTGTTGTGAGCTCTGATGTTGCGCTTTTTGAGACTGTAAACCGGTTCTTTATCTCAGGGGTATCGTGATAATCATCAGTAAAGAGAACTCCCAAATATGTGATTTTTCTGACATCTTCTACAAATATACTGCCTTCATTATCGCCTTCTTCGCAAAGTATCTTAACACCTTAGACTTCTTTGCATTCAATGACAGTTCAGCGCTTTCCGAGCTTCTTTTTACTCTGTCAACAAGGCCTTGTAGCTTTTCCAATGTACTTCTCTATCAATACCAGATCGTCAGCATACCTGAGGTTTATGATTGATGTTCCCTCTACTCTCACGATTTCTTCGAAGCCTTCCAGCGCTTCTCTCATTATGCATTCCGAGTAAATAAGTGTGGGGAGATGGTGCAGCCCTGTCTCGCCACCTTGTCAGTTGGAAACCGCTCAGTATCTCCGTGCCTTTTGCGTGCTTTCGCTTTTTGATCCTTGTACATTTCTATCAGCAAGTGGATTATGTGTATAGGTGTTTCAATCCTCTTTATGTCTGCCCATAGTCTATGACACACCACCATATCAAAAGCCTTTGAATAGTCGATAAAGCAAAGGTATATATTCTTGTTGCTCGCTCTGGTTTTTTTCCTATCAACATCTTTACGTCAAGGATTTGGTTTCTTGTGCCTCTGCCTTGTCTAAAGCTTGCTTTCTCTTATAGGTCTCTTGATAAAAAGGTTGTTTTCAATAGGATTTTGCTACTGTGGTTGATCGGTGCAATTGACCTGTTGTTACAACGCTAAAATGTGTTTCCTTTCTTCGGAATAGGGACAAGGCGCTCTCTACATCGACAACTACAGGGTCTTAAGCCCAGAGAAAACGTGAGCTGCGGAAGCCCAGACCTAGCACACTTCCCCTCTTCCAATAGACTACCTGTGTCCGTCCTGTGGCAAAGTTTTCCGTGCGTCATATCCTAGGCTCTTTCCTTCCTTCAGTTTCTCTATTGTTTCTCTAACTTCCTCCAGTTAGTGGCGCTGGTTCGTTTTCTAGTTCTTTCATTACTAGATTGGAGGTTGGTATATAGTTATTCTTTTTATATAGGCTTTCGCAGTATTATTTCCACTTCTTGTGTGCCTTTTGTCCTTCGCAGATAACGGAGCATATGTGACAATAAGTGAGAGATTGTATGGGCTTGTATTGAATTTGATGCAGATTACTCGGTCGCTGATTGGGCTATATTATTTTAATATTTCAATATTGTAGCAGGGACAGTGGCAAAGTCTATAACCTATGATAGATTTTGCCTCTGTCTCTGCTACAATAAACTCCACCCCATGGTTGTATCATTCACCCTTTTCCTTTCCCGCGAATCAAACAACTTTTCTTTCTGATTTGAAACTACCTTTCCCACTCCAGTTCGTCTCGCAAATGCCCATGATTTGAATAATATAGCGATCCATTTCGTTACATACAGTCTTGAACTTTCCGAATTCCTTCACTTTCCTGACCTTCCTTGTTCCAATATTGAGAGATTTTCTGAGCAGAGTTATTCCAGTAGTCCACTTTTTTGAAATTTTAGGGTAAACCTTTTAAAGTCTGTGCAGCCCGATACAATGAAAGTATATCCTTGAATTCTGTAGCATGTATAAAGACATTATATATATAATATATATATCGTATATGTATATTATATATATTAAATATATATTATATATATATACCATGAATAAAATAAAACTGTTAAGTATTCAACCAACCTTTTCATTTTCAGGCCTAAATAGAGTTGAACTCTGATTTAACAACTTTCATAGGAATTTTTCCCATATTCGATTTAAACAAATTCTTTATAGATGGAAGGGAGACAAAGAAGAGAGTAAATTGAGGGAAAATTATGGTCGTTGTAATAGGAAATAGTTACATCAGAGTTCGTTATACGTGAACTGCAATGTAATTACTATTCTTAATTCGGTTTTAGTTTCCGTTTTGTAATTCTTACTAAATTCAAAATGATAAAACAGAATGTGTTTAACAAGTAGAACATGCTATGCCTTTGTCGAAAAGGGGTAATTGAGATAAAAATAACCATCATGAATATGGAGATGACAGTGATTTCCTCAGCTGGGGTTCTTTTCAAGATATAGCTGTTGGTAAATAGTAACCAAAGAGAGAGTCGTATTTGATTTAGCTACACAATTGAGTAACGAAAGGAAAAGTAGGAGAACCCAGATAGATAGAATCAAAATATCTGGGGATAAAGGACGAGGTAACTTTGAAGAAGACATATTAACAGTAATGACCGAAAAATGTCGAGTAAGAGGAAAAGCTGTTCCAAATTCTTGGTTGTCAGGACTGTTGTTATAACTCCTTTAAAGTTAATAGTAGTGTTAATGAACGCAGTAGCTTTTGCCTTATCTTTTTAATGAGTCTATCACCACAGTAACTCATAGGAAAAACAAGTTCTAGGCTTTTTAATAGGCCTTTAATCACTAATACTGACAGAATATGACATAGTACTGCATTTTGGTGAACCCTAAATTGTATGTTACCTTTATGAATGAGTTGGTCATAAAAGGATTAACGTATATATGATTTATTATTAATACCCTCTGCCTAAACAATTCTGATGTCCCTTTCTTCGGTCTTTAGCTATCGTTAAAACACAACAGAACGCTGTCCTGGTATCTGGTTTGAGTACCTTGTCCAGATCGAGAAAAGCAAAATAAAACACTCGGAGTTGGCCAAGGTGTTTTCATGTAGTTACAACAGAAAGAAAAATCAATCAGTTGTGCTGTGACCAAGGATGAACCAAAATTGTGTGGTGTCAATATTAAACTTGAGGTCAAATCACTCTTTTGGGTAACTTGTCATTAATCTTTAGCGCTTGACTTCACAACATCTTTTAAACGAGGTTGGATGGCTGTAACTGTTCTTCAATTGATACTGAATGGCAACTTGATTAAGGGATAAAATCATAAACACTTATTTATATTTATATATATATAAAAACATATATATACATATATATGGTATGTGATATACGTGTGTTTGTTTGTCTGTGTGCGCGCCCATATCTGAGTGTAACGTAGCATTGTATGTACCTTCAGACAAAATTAAAACTAATACATGCGCATTGAAAATGATAAAGTTATAAATAAAGAATCTGATTGATTAACTTTGGGTACGTTCTCTTATTTTGTAGAACCACACCTTTGGAGTAAATAAGAACTACACCTTTGGAGAAAATAAAATACCATCCTTTTTAATTCAACTTAATTTGTCCTTCTTCTTCCTTTGTTCATGGTACGAATACGTGGCATGCTTTCCTGATACACTATGATCATAATGTGTTACTGTTGAGATATATCGTTGTTATACTTAAAGGTTTGATCCGCAATGACCAATTTTGTATTAACAATTAACCAGGTTACCATCTGGTGGGCTTAAGCCTGTCCCAGTGAGAGGTAGCCTTGGCTAGTAAACCTTCTAGAGATGATGTCTTGACGATTCCGGTTAAATTCACCATATGGCCCAGCCAGTCGTTATGGTGATGATCTACATCTAAGTGATAGTTTCCTGGATCAATTTCTATTTTCAAGTTTTTTAAAAAATTTAAATTAAACAAATTGACACCAGCAACTTGCAGACCTTCGATGATCAGGGGGTTCAAAGAAACTCCGTACCCAACACTGACTCCTAATCTGAGGGTATAGAGTTGAGATGTGGTAGATAGAACTGACTCTATTTAGATCTAAAAAATAGTTATATTTTCAAACTCATTAATAATGGTCTTGACAAGATTTGCACTGCCAATATTTTGCGTTTTTAGACATAAATGCTAATCTCATGATTTAGTTGACCCATTAAATCGGAATGACAGCCCTGGAAAAGTTACTTAGAGATTTGTTCTTGCCTTTGGTCTTGTACAGGTCGTTGATTTTCTCACACGATTTCCTAATCAAGACGTAGGAAAACAGTCTCTCTTAGGTCTCTTTTAAAATTCTGTTCCTGAGCATTATAAAATTTTTTCTTTTCCTCCTTCCGGGGTCATATGATTATGATTTATCACTGTAGGGCTTACAGCATCTGTTTCAAGGTTTTATTGATAAGCCTTATCATGGTACGACATGTTACTTTGACCAAAATGACTGGAGTAGGTTTCAATAGCAACTTGGTAATATTCCTCGAGATTCTGTTCAGGGTGGTGTTAAAACGTTTCTCGTAGTTACCAAGTCAAATCTCACCCTCTTCCATGGTATAATGCTTGTTTTTCTCCTTTCGTTGGTCATGGCAATTATTTCTATGTTCTGTTTTTTAGTTTCAAGTTTTAAGAAAAGAGCGACTTCTGGTGCCAAATCTTGGTATACTTAGCCAGTTTTCGTATTTATTTCTTCCCAAAATCTTGGAAGTCGAAATTTCTGGACGATTTACAATTCAATTCCGGAATTTGTCTTGATGTTTTGTGCTTCTGAGCTATTCTTTTTGCTGTCCAAACTTTTCAATCATTGCCTATCGGAGTTTTGTTCTCAGTATTCCTTGAAGGTTCCTAATGTTGTCCCTGTCTTCAAGCATGCTCCTGATTCATCTGATTCTAGCAAATACCGTCCTGATACTCATCTTTCAATCGACTTTTTTAACAATACACTCCTAGAATTCTTGCTGAATCTAGATATTTTTATTGATGTACAGAGGTAGAGGATCTTGCCCCGCTAGCGATTTTTTAACTGTAATTACAAAAGATAAATGTGGTGAAGAACTTACTTTTGCCTTGAATCGTTTAAAACATTTGACAAGGGTTGGCATACTGGGTTGCTTCCATAAGCATGCTTGGTGTCATTTTCTCCATATCTTTCTTTAGGTTCCGACATTCAATCTATTGTTCTCTGCTTCTTAAAAGGCTGTTTCTTTGTACTGCACTAGAGAGCACTAGAGAGCACTAGAGGAAGCAATTTTATATATCTCTAAATCTAATATCTGTCCTTGCTTGGTCAACTATTGTCCCATGGTTATTTTGCAAGGTGGCCCCTCATCTCCTTGACACGCCCATATCTTACAGTCACTCTTCAATTTTTCTATAGATATTATGATGGAAATTGTTATGATGACCTTTCCTTGGTGGTTCAATTCAGTTTGTTGCATCTTGTGTGGCTCGTTTCTTTCAATGTGTTCATCCTTATGTAGTTGTTGTTCCTCGTTTAATGAATCTTTATATGAATGTAGTTTTTCCCTCAGACCTCTAGATTGTGGGGACTTTTGTCTTCTGAATGCCTTCCTTCATCATATAACTTGAATGTTAAAGCGTCTGAGGTCAACTTTTAACTTCTAATCTTAACTTTTTGTTCTGACTTTTCTTCCCAGTTAATACACTTTGTGGTTTTATGCTTTGTATGACTCTTTAAAAAATAAATAAGATATTAATTGAGATAGCAGTGAATTTCTATATTAGAATGAGGGTAGCCAAATGTAAGATTAGAATATTCAAGTTAAAACAGTTCAAAGGAAGACTAAAAATGTGCAGTTGAAAGGCTGGAATAATAGCTGCCTGGAAAACTGAGAGTTGACTGAGCAATCCCTTATAAGGTGATGCAAGCGTCAACAATCACAGATAAAGTGATAAAAAGAGAGTGAATGAGCGTGGCTCAAAAAATAACTAAAATATAGATGAATAAATTAAGTAGGTTCTATGCAATGCGCAAAATGAATTGAAGAAGAAAAAGCATAATGAAAAAGACACATGATGACAAAACATTGAAGAAATAGCAGGATAACTACGTTCATGGTAATATCAGACAAATTAGATGAAGATTAGTATGAGGGCTGTCTGTTCCTAGCTATTAAAAATATCTGGAACAGATACAAAAAAACCTTGTCAGAGTAGGAAAAAGTTTAAAATGCACTTTTGGAGCTCAGTTTTTACATGCAACTATAGAAAGAAAGCGAGAAAGAAGCAGCATTAAAAGTGTAATTAGCTGGATTACCGTCTTAAAATCAAAAAACATTTCCTCCTCACTAAAGGTTAAAGGTCGGACGCCATTACTAAAATTGCAGACAAAGCTTTACAGATAATTGTCTTTTTTTTTTAAAAGTTGATTTAGCTGTGTAAGGAAAAAATACAGGAGTTGAGATAAGAAGTCTTGATTTATTGCCCATTTTAGTATTTAAGTGCATTTTACGCGTATTCATATAAAAAGAACAGATCAAGCAGAAAACATAACAGATTGAGTTAAAGCATCCAAGTTAGTTCATATTCAGAATCAACCGATGTATTTGATAACTCGGCTTAAAAACCCTCTATATCATAGCATTATCTATTAATGAGTCATTTACAAAAGAGGTGGGCATGACAAACACTACTCTGTTAACAACCGATTACAATTTAACAACAATGGTAAAAACCGATAATAATTACAACAACAGCAACAATTTTAACTACGTAAAATATGAATAGAATCTGGTTTAATTCATTAAAAATAATTAATTACCCTTTGTCGTGGAAGCAATTTTTACACCAATATTACCCTGCTGTTGCAAACGTTTATCGCAAATATTGATTGTCTAGAAAATGTAGGAGTAGACTATTAACAAATTTTACAAAGAGAATTTGAAAATAGGCTGCTGTGAACGACAGG
The DNA here is from genome assembly GCA_003991215.1 of Morbakka virulenta. NCBI lineage: Eukaryota > Metazoa > Cnidaria > Cubozoa > Carybdeida > Carukiidae > Morbakka > Morbakka virulenta. The sequence continues at coordinate 209,975 of RDPX01000396.1, forward strand.
GCTAAGAAATACACCAGAACTGCAGGATTCTCATGACAGAATTTTCCGTTGAAAATCTTCCGAAATTTGATCTACAAAACGATTTTAAGAAATTCAACTTGTTTTTTTTTTGTATTTACTTGAAAATTTGTAAGTTCCTCGCCTTTTTAATAGCTCTTCTGACCTTGCTAGAAAAATGTAATTTCGTTGAGCTTGATAATATTTATTTTCACATCCTGAAATCATTATTTTGACATTTGAAACTATAGTTATTAACTATAGTTATATGCTTCAAATCCAAGCATCAGTTCTATTTCAATTGTAACGGTAGTTTCTAAACCCTCTGTAGTTTATTACCAGTTGTTACCTACGATGTCAAACCTTGCAATGGTTACTTACCAAAAAAACATTTCTACCAACAGCAGTGATTCCTAACAAGTATACTGTACACCTAAACTAATGATGTAAAAAGAAAATTATTGCTTAATTTAGAACATCAGTTTATGAAGGCTAAAAATACAAAATCAGAATTGCTGCATGGTTTGTTTGGACAGCAGAAATTGAAGTTCAACAAATAATGTAAATTAAACGAATGATGTAAATTGTCCCTGAAACAAACAACTGACGAAGTAAGCTGTGCCTCCAACATACTGTATACCCAAGGCTGCATAACTTGGTGCAAGGACACAAGGAAGACCCAAGGCTGCACTTAAACTGTAGCAAAGATAATACAACACTTTTGTAGATTGATTGGAGTCAGTCAATGAGTCAGTTAATTTTTTTCTTCATTGCATTATGAATTGGTTTCCATGTTTGTTTCAACCTCTTTCTGTCACTGCAACGAAGAAAACATGCAACTTTTTCTTTTAGAGAACCAAATCAGGAAGAAAACTGTCGCGAGTAATGACACAAGAAAAAGGGTACCCAGAAGGATCAGTATAAATAAAAGATCTACCAGTTGCGCAGGTGTTTGCAAAAAAAT
>RDPX01000396.1:222141-233814 GCA_003991215.1 Morbakka virulenta
GAACACAAATGCACACAAAGACACCTTTCTTTCTGTTGCTCCTGTGTGCATGTGGTATGCATGTGTGTGAACATGTGTTTGCTTGTATGGGTGGAATTGATGTGAATGTGTTTCAGATAGGCTGTCTTAACTCTCTATCCTACGTTGGTTTGCTAAAAATGCTGTGAAATATATCTAATCGTGCATTGATCATCAGCTTTTGAATTTGTACGGTCCTGCTACTAAACTTTCTGCAACAGTACGTATTTTAATCAGCTTTGTAGATTACTTTACATACCCACTGCACGATTTTCTTTCTTAACTTATGGATAAGACATTTCTTTCTTTTCTTGTTTTGTTTTCCATCTCATTCAATTAAAAACCAAATGAAGTATCCCTAACACGCAAACTAGTTTGAAACAAAAGGTTCCAAGATTTATAAAGATAAGATAGCAAGAAGTAAAATAATGTCTGGCCATAAACCGATGATAAGCTCTCTGGGGATTATTTTGAGCTCTGATGTATAACTTAACTTTAGAAAAATAAAATGGTGTTTCCCACATATATGCATTTATGCTAAAACCTTTGATTTTCATTTCTCTTGTTAATCTCAAAATATTTAATAGTTTTACAAATGTGCACAGAGTTGGCTACAGGCAGGATTAGGACGAATAATAATAAAGAGAGTAACATCCAAAATGTTATTACTGATAGCAGTCTACCTACCTAACTACCTTTCTATCTACCAATCTATCTACCTACCTACTTATCTATCTATCTATCTATCTATCTATCTATCTATCTACCTATCTATATATCTATCTATCTACCTCTCTATATATCCATCTATGTACCTATCTATATATCTATCTATCTACCTCTCTATATATCTATCTATCTACCTATTTATATATCTATCTATCTATTTATCTATCTATTTATCTATCTATCTATCTATCTATCTCTCTCTCTCTCTATATATATATATATATATATATATATATATCTATACATCTATCTATATATCTATCTATCTATCTATACATATATCTATCTATCTATCTATCTATCTATACATCTATCTATCTATCTATCTATATATCTATATATCTATCCATCTATATATCTACATATCTATATATCTATATATCTATACATCTATATATCTATATATCTATATATCTATATATCTATATATCTATATATCTATATATCTATATATATTGACATGGTGCCACATTTCCTGGATATTAGACCGTTTGCGTATCGTATGAATAAACAATATTTTAGTGCAGTTTTTAGGAAAGACAATGCCAGATTGGAGGATTGAGTTAACATGTGGTAATGAATCACTAAGAGAGGTTAAGAATAAAAGAAGGGATATTTCAGAGAGATGCCTTATCGCCCCTTTTAAAACACTCATCATTCCCCTAACCAACATATTGAAAAAAACAAAGCCTGGGTATGGATTTGCGAAAAATAGAGACTTACTTTACATGCGCGATTTTAAATTGTATGCAAAGCGATACAATGAACTTGATGCACTAATACAGACACTTAACGTGTTTAGCAAGGACATTGGCATGGAATTCGGGATAGGAAAGCGTTTGAAATTGTTAATGAAGAGAGGGAATAGGATAAAATAAGATGAAATCAAAATGTCAGATGATACAATTATAAAACCACTGAAAGAAAGCAGATGATACAAGTAGTTAGGTGTATTGAAGGCAAATGAAATGCAGATAGAAAAGATAAAAGAGGAAATATGCAATGAATACAAGAGACAAGAGAAGGGTGAGAAAGATACTGGCGACAAAGTTGAATGGAGGAAATGTCGTCAAGGGTATTAATGCGTGGGGCTATCCCTGCATTGAGATACTCAGCTGCATACTCAACTGTAAAACGTCCGAACTTCAAGAGATGAAACGGACAACAAGGAAGCTCTTAACTGTCCACAAGGGACTCCATCCAATGAGTAACGTCGAAATATTATAGATAACCAGGAAATAAGGTAGAAGAGGAATCATGAGCATTGAAGATACTGTCAATCTCTCCATAATTGGCCTAAAAAGATATATCGAAGACAACAAAGAGAAACTGTTAGTTGCAGCTACATGTGGTGTTGAGAATTAGGATGCTGAAGCAGAAAATGAGTTTAAGAGAAGGAACAAACAAGGAAGGAAAACCAACTTTAAAGAGAAAATGATGCATGGCCATTTCATCAGACAAACTAAGGATGTGGCAGATAAATATCAATGGGTCTGGCTAAAGAAGGAGACCTAAAGAGAGAAACCGACATCCTCATTACGGCATGACAACAACAGGCAGTGAGAATAAATTTAGTGAAAGCAAAAGGCTTAACAAAAGAGCAAATGTAGGGTGTTTGCTAAAGCAGATGAAAGCATCAATTACATCTGAAGAGAATGCAGTAGAATGTCACAAAAGGAGTATAAGCGCAGGCATGATTGGGTAGGAAAAGGGATAGATTGAGTGGTAAGCAGAAAATATGATCTCAAAACGAAAAAAGAAGAGTATAAACATGAACCGCAAGCTGTATGCGAAAACGAAAAGTATAAGATCTTATAAGACTTTTCAATACAAACGCACCATGTTGTTGAAGCAAGAAAACCCGATATGATTTTAGTGGACAGGAAAAACAACAAATGCCATATGATATACTTTGCCGTTCCGGACGATACCAGGGTTGATGAAAAAAAAAGAGAGAAAAAATATTGAAATATCAAAGATTTAGCAAGGGAACTGAAAAAATCATAGAACAAAAAAGAAAAACTATCCTCGATATAGTTGGAGAGCTAGGAGTCACACAACAATCATTGACAAAAAGACGGAAGGAGATTGGGATAGCTACCATAATACTAGAATTGCAAAATAATGTGTTGCTGCACTCTGCCAGATTCCTCAGACGAATCTTTGAGATATGAGGGAATTTGTTGTTAGCAAAGCTCAATAACACGAATTCACTGATCAGTTTCAAAACAACAACAAAAACAACATTGGAAATGGTGTGTAACAGAGAGATAAAAAAATTAGGAAAGGTACTCTCTTTTTGAGAGGCTCTGACTTGATCTCGATTTCTGAAAATCCACTAGAAATAAAATACACAAGAACTGTGAGAATTGGCATAATAATAATAATAATAATAATAATAATAATAATTTCTATAATAATAATAATAATGTTGATAATGACAAAAATAATATTTAACTTCACATGATTTTTTATTTTTAAACAAAACATTCGACTATTTTCATTTCTCTTGCAGCATATTACTCAAGACATTTCTATCAGTTTCTTCCATCTTGAAAGTTCTGGAATGTTTATTACGCAAACAAAATATGAAATAGTTTGTTCTTATGCATACGTTTATTACTGTGTTAATTATTAAATTCATGGACTTATTAGTAAGATCAAAGTTTTTCATTTTATGTACGAGTGAGCTATCATTACCTTCCACAGACATTGGATGAAGGCTCAAATTAACATAATAGATATACCTTGTACTTTCCTGATAGTTTAACAAGCAACTGTTTGTAACGTTTAGCTTTACGATCGAAATTTTTCTTAAGATTTGTTTCAAAACCAACAGTCAGTTCTAACGATAAAAAGCCGGTTATGATTGATGAGTTTGGGTTACAATTGATGTTAAAAGACTTCAAACCCTTGTGATTTCATTGGTTTGTAAATGTTAAGTAAAATTGAATGATGCCTCCAATTATATCTAACTCTAACAGTGCAGTTTTACATCTTATCATGACACGACCCAACAATAACAACAATTTTTTTTTGGTTTTAAGGTCATTTCCCCCCAGAAATTGAGGCTCAGACGGTGCCCTTCAGGGGAAAGTTATTTTGGCAGTGAGGAATTTTTTTGCTGGATGCCCTTCCTGACGCCAACCAGTGGCTTTATCTTTTGTATAGTTCCAAATTTTCCTCGCTTGCTCGGGTAATCGTACCCGGAATAACAACAACAACAATAATAATAATACAGTATAAATAAATTCTGTAATTTATTTAACCAGCAGTAGACAATTGGTATCGGAGGAGGCTATTTTGACAGAAGAAAGATTTCTATAGTTTTAGCTACAGAAGGCAAAATGTTTATTTTTGGAGTTTCAGACCAGCGAGGACCGTTGAAGTATGGAATCCGTCTCGAAAAAGATCTAAATAGATGATATTGCCTTCTCCAACAAATTTATCAGAAGCACTTTTTTCAACCACTGGCTACTGTCATTAACATTCACCCATGCATCCATTTCATAAATAAAATGAAATTATGCATGCAAGATCAAACATTCCTTATTTCCCTCACCTCTAAAGAAAGTTCTTTTAAGTGATCGTTTTCATTCCGGCCGCAAAAATTTTATTTGAAAAGGCCCAAAGTAAGGCTGCTGCATATGAGTGCCATTGTGATAACTTCTCATATGACTAAATGAATGATCACTTGAATAAAGTATGGCTATTTAATGCATGGAGGAATTTGGGCTTCAGGAAGAGATTTCTAATATGATTTTTATTTAAATGTCAAATCTCTGATGAAACGAAAGTGACTTTAGGTCAATCGAAGACCGTGATTAGTGTTACACCTTTATAGATTTACAGTTGTAGTTTTGTGCGATATAGTCATGAGATGAAGAATTTCTTAGGCTTTAATTTACTTTTTTACGACAAACAGAAGAATTTTTGAGACTGCTGCACTGTAATAATGTGGTATCATATTAAGAGAATTTATCCTGTTATTCCGTTATCTCGTTATCCCTTTCTAGGTAAAAATAAGATTACTTCCTGATCCAACTATTGCGTTGTATTCAAGGGGATTTCTATTTTAGGAATTTCTCAACCAGGTTTGCCACAGGATTGATGAAAGTCTTACTTGTTTCCCTTTCGAGATAATGCTTGTCATTTCAAATATTTGTTGATTCATATTTGTTGCTCCCACTTGACTTCTGTACATTACTTCTATTACTTCTACAAGAAGACTTCATATGCGTAGCCTTGTTTATTAAGAGATGGACTAAAAGAACAAGAATATTATACAAATTTATTCTATTCTTCCATGTTCACTAAAAGTTTTTGTTCCGATTACTGTACTTTACCTTAACCATATCTTTTTCCGTTGTCACATAGGTACATAATGAAAATTTTTGCTTTCAATTTTTTCTTTTCCTTTCCTTTCCTACGTCCCCATGTATCACCCTCAGGCAGTGTTTAAATTTAAACAAATCCAGTATTTGAAAGAGTCATCTTGTCATGTATGCAACATGTGCCTGTAAAAATATAGGATACTTTTAAGGAGAAAGCACGAAATAGTGCAAACTGTTGTGAGAAAGTCCTGATGTAAATTTTGTGTTTGGGTGTGAGGTTTGTCGAGGATTATGTTTACTGTGCACAAAACACTTTGATTATTTAGGTATTTTGCTAAAGTTTTATGTAGTAGAAGGAAGAATATTTTTTCTGTCTCTAGACACTATGTATAAACATAGACGGAGAATTAAGAAGCCAAGAAACAGAAAACGAAACAAACCTTTTACGCTCTGACAGTGGTCACTCATCTGGGTGTGGAGAGCAAACTGTATGCATGAACTTAATATTGAATGCCATTAATCCAATATTGCAATGCATCAATTGAAATGGGAATGAAAATAATATCTGTTCTTTGGGCCCTTTCTATAAAAGAAAAGAAATAAACCTTTCTTTGATTATTCCATTTGCTGTGGTAATCTACTTATTGTCAACTCTCCGTCAAGATCGCCATTGATATAGATAGTACAGAAAAGCAGCTGGATTTTCTATTTAAAGCGTTTAAAGACCCGAAACGTCCTTTCTTTTTTCAAATATTAAGTAATAAATGCCTGACGAGAAATTGTCTCTTGATATTTTGATGGAACAGCTTATAATCTGATGGTGATTATTGAAAAGGAGGAGCATGTGAGTAGTACATAAAATAAGGGATATTGATAATGAGTCAGCAGAAAATTGATAATGGGACATCGCAATAAAATATTTAGAACCAAACATTTTAAGGCATTATTTTGAATGTTATGCAATGGTCAAAAAGACTTTAGCAAAGCAACTAGTGCCATAGAAATACTAGAGCAGTAAACCCCAATGGTTTCCTCTCAAAGCTATGATTCTGTTACTGTAGTCTTACCAATAGACAAAATTTCAGGTTCACAGGTATGACTTTTTGCTGCTGTTCAATATATTTTACATAGATTTTAAAAGTAATTCTGTAAATAGAGAAGCCTTCGCTTAGTAGATGATGCAGTCCCTCTTTAACCACATGGCTCTGGACTCAAGCTTCAAAGTTTTACTAAAATTTTTTCTTAAACATTAAGCCATTGGTTGGGGCCAAAAAAGACGTCCAAACGTCCAACCAAGAAATTTATTACTGGGTTCCCGTTAAAAGGAGCAAGTTACAAAGGAGCAAGTAGTTAATTTGAGCAAGCGTCAAAGGAGCAAGTGGCAAAGGAGCAAGTATATGTATCTATGTATTTATGTATATATGTATATATGTATATATGTATATATGTATATATGTATATATGTATATATGTATATATGTATATATGTATATATGTATATATGTATATATGTATATATTGCAATACAATAGGATGTACATATACAAGGTCTATCTGTACATTTATATCTTGCTACAATGTACGTCCACCGTCCATGTACATGTACATACAACCTCGTATGCATGTACATGTATGCAATTATTGACCATGTATACAATGTACACCATAGTATAACATAATTCATGTACATGTAGATGAACATGGCGCAACTTGCTCTATTTCAACTTGCTCCTTTGTAACTTGCTCCTTTGTACGTCCACCTTATTACTGTTACAGTGGAAATCCTCAAGAGAGCACTTTGAAGCAAAGGAAAAAGGGAAAAGGATGCTCAAACTAGAAAAGAGAGCAATGAAAAAAGAGAAAGTAGCTGGCAAGCTATATTATTACAAAAAAATTTTTAAATAGAATATTTCTAAAATGAGGTTATTAGAATTATTAGTAACCTTAGTCACACAGCTTCGTGAGCTATTCTTATTGTGCTACTGCTTTATATGTCTCCTAGCTAAGGTTGGGAATTTTGTTAGGTAGAAGCTGACATAATTTTAATTATGCTTATAGATGGTAGAAACTCGTGTTTGGCTTTCACAGCTCTTGTAACTCAGCTCCTGAAATTTGTACCACACCCCATATTTATTGTTTAAAGATTGAGTGGAGGGTAACAAATCAATTTTGTTTTTCAGACCTCTATTGTTTGTTATTTGTATGACCATTCACTGTCATCTATATATCGAGCTTGAATGAGTTGGCATTCTGTTTGCTTTCAACCAGGAGCAGTCGTCCACTGTTTTGTTTTTCATTACATTAAATAATTGATAAATGCTCTGTTTTACAGCTTATTGAAGGTCAATATTAAGGAAATTGGTTCAAAAGCATGAAATTGGAATAAGATAGTTTTATGTATAAGATCAATGGACCAAATGATGGATGATGACAGCACAATATTATTTTTGAGGTTGCTGTTTATGTCCCAGTAATCGACGCGACCATCCCACATAAATTTGTAATTAAATAAAAACTGGCCAATTTCTATCCGGATAGGAATTTATGACTTGCAAGAAGAAACAGACATTAAAGCTTTTTTTAATACTGATACACATTTTTTATCGCCCTGTAAAAATAATCACTAATATGTTATCATTCTTTGTTCTGCCATGGCTTGGTGGTAGTCAAGTAGCTGACCACAGTTGGAAATATTTCCCCATCTTTGATATCATCTCTCTCTCCCTGCGCTATCTGTTGGGTGTTATTTTGTAAGACTTTGGGTATCATACTGTGGCATAGACTTCATTCATTGTTGTTTCAAGTAGTTTAACCTATAAGTTTACCTTCGTGCATTTTTCTTTTTTGTTTCGTCTTTCTTTCTTTCTTTTACTTTCATCTATTACTAACCAAAAAATGACAATAGAACGTCAACAGAAATGAACTGTTGTTAACTGAGAAAAAAATTAACAGGATTCACATTTTCTGTCTGTCGTTACCAGCCTTAGAAACAAAAGAAAATTATGGGTCGAAATGATTCCTTCAATTCATATAATTTCTGGAAGCATTAAGACTAAAAGTAGGCCAGAGAAGTCTTGTTCATAACTGGAATATTCCATCAAATGGATTGCCTANATATGTATATATGTATATATGTATATATGTATATATGTATATATGTATATATGTATATATGTATATATGTATATATGTATATATGTATATATGTATATATGTATATATGTATATATTGCAATACAATAGGATGTACATATACAAGGTCTATCTGTACATTTGTATCTTGCTACAATGTACGTCCACCGTCCATGTACATGTACATACAACCTCGTATGCATGTACATGTATGCAATTATTGACCATGTATACAATGTACACCATAGTATAACATAATTCATGTACATGTAGATGAACATGGCGCAACTTGCTCTATTTCAACTTGCTCCTTTGTAACTTGCTCCTTTGTACGTCCACCTTATTACTGTTACAGTGGAAATCCTCAAGAGAGCACTTTGAAGCAAAGGAAAAAGGGAAAAGGATGCTCAAACTAGAAAAGAGAGCAATGAAAAAAGAGAAAGTAGCTGGCAAGCTATATTATTACAAAAAAATTTTTAAATAGAATATTTCTAAAATGAGGTTATTAGAATTATTAGTAACCTTAGTCACACAGCTTCGTGAGCTATTCTTATTGTGCTACTGCTTTATATGTCTCCTAGCTAAGGTTGGGAATTTTGTTAGGTAGAAGCTGACATAATTTTAATTATGCTTATAGATGGTAGAAACTCGTGTTTGGCTTTCACAGCTCTTGTAACTCAGCTCCTGAAATTTGTACCACACCCCATATTTATTGTTTAAAGATTGAGTGGAGGGTAACAAATCAATTTTGTTTTTCAGACCTCTATTGTTTGTTATTTGTATGACCATTCACTGTCATCTATATATCGAGCTTGAATGAGTTGGCATTCTGTTTGCTTTCAGCCAGGAGCAGTCGTCCACTGTTTTGTTTTTCATTACATTAAATAATTGATAAATGCTCTGTTTTACAGCTTATTGAAGGTAAATATTAAGGAAATTGGTTCAAAAGCATGAAATTGGAATAAGATAGTTTTATGTATAAGATCAATGGACCAAATGATGGATGATGACAGCACAATATTATTTTTGAGGTTGCTGTTTATGTCCCAGTAATCGACGCGACCATCCCACATAAATTTGTAATTAAATAAAAACTGGCCAATTTCTATCCGGATAGGAATTTATGACTTGCAAGAAGAAACAGACATTAAAGCTTTTTTTAATACTGATACACATTTTTTATCGCCCTGTAAAAATAATCACTAATATGTTATCATTCTTTGTTCTGCCATGGCTTGGTGGTAGTCAAGTAGCTGACCACAGTTGGAAATATTTCCCCATCTTTGATATCATCTCTCTCTCCCTGCGCTATCTGTTGGGTGTTATTTTGTAAGACTTTGGGTATCATACTGTGGCATAGACTTCATTCATTGTTGTTTCAAGTAGTTTAACCTATAAGTTTACCTTCGTGCATTTTTCTTTTTTGTTTCGTCTTTCTTTCTTTCTTTTACTTTCATCTATTACTAACCAAAAAATGACAATAGAACGTCAACAGAAATGAACTGTTGTTAACTGAGAAAAAAATTAACAGGATTCACATTTTCTGTCTGTCGTTACCAGCCTTAGAAACAAAAGAAAATTATGGGTCGAAATGATTCCTTCAATTCATATAATTTCTGGAAGCATTAAGACTAAAAGTAGGCCAGAGAAGTCTTGTTCATAACTGGAATATTCCATCAAATGGATTGCCTAATGATTGGAGGGATATCTCTCTTACCATTTACTAGCACCATGACGTGATGCTACTACGTCATCATAAAACACATCATAATACTAGAAGTTGTACATGGCTGAGAAGTGGTAATACATTCCAACCTTTTCTCTGTTAATTGGTTGATAGACAGGTCTGCTTTGTTGCTAACATCGTGGGAAGACTACACTATTTCAACGTTGGAGGAAATGGCTATAAATATTTGGACCATTCGAAAAATCGTCTTCCAATTTGGATATACTCACCCAAGCTTTCGACGAGACCCAGCAAGCCTGCCTCAATTAAATTCTAGGTAACTTTTTTGTGACACTATATATTAATGAACACGTATATTTTCAACATACTGTTTTGTTATGCTTGCCTTTAATTTGAAATATGACATAGATTACAACTCTTCAACTTAATTGCTTCCTCGATTTCATCTACCGTATTTTCTCTATTAAATGCCCCCTCTCTTTTAAACGGCCCGTCTAAAATCAAAAACATTTTATAAACGCCCATTTCCAATAAACGCCCCCTCCCTAAAGAGTTTAAAGGGGGCGTTTAATAGAAAAATAGACAGTTATGATGTTGGAGTCAAATCAAACACGAAGCTTTTATTATCTGCGGTTTTCTCTTCAATTTTAATACGTTAATTATACACCGGAAACATCCGATACAACTTTTTTTTTCTGGTAATTCAATTCTTAGCAAGATTTATATCTAGTTTTTCTTTTGCAAATTTCTTCATCTAGTACCATTGCTATTTTTTTGTTTTTGGTAAGAGCTGTAAATTTTGCAGGCACCACTAAACCCACTTCCCGTTTCCGTTTGCCCGTAACTTTGACTGATATTTGTTTGCCGGGGTTTTCATTCAGAAAATGGTGCATCAGACTTGAAATTTCTATAGGAACATGACCAACCAATTCTTCCTTTACTTCCTCGTTATTTTTATGTATCCCAATGGCAAACTTATCATATTCTAGTGCTTCGGATCGATCATCCCGACGGGCTACTAGTATTTCTCTAACACATGGCGTCCAAATACTTTTATAAACATGGTGACCCGTAATAATACTTTGAAATACTACCCCGTAGTACAGTTGAAAATTACGTTTCTCTACAGCTCTTCCCATTTCTGTCTTGTAAGTCTTGCAAATTAAAGTAAGGGTGAAACCACTATATTGCATCTGAAAGACACGTTTTTTAAAACTCGAAAATTCGAATCATCATTCCGATCAACGAGGAAAACCAATGCATTGTACGAAAAGAAAAGGTGACTTCGAAACAAATCTGGTACATTACATGCTGCAGTTTTACAAAAGCAAGATGAACAATCAAGTGGAATAATCAACTCAAGCAATTTCTCACAAGGGCGAACAAAGAAAAAAATACAGCATGGAATTTAAAGAAAAGTCATAAGGTACGCAAAGGAAAGTTCTCTTCATTCTACAGCGAAAAAGTTTAGTATTGACCGCAAAAGAGTTCGCGAATGGGTCAACAATGAAGAGAAAGTATGAAATATAAATATAAAATATAAAATATAAAATATGAAAGGAAAACGATTCAGACTTGAAGGTGGGGGACGTAAGCTCACAGACAATTAACTAGAAGAGGAAGTTTTTAACTGGATTCACCAACGAAGAGAAATTATGCTTCGCGTTTCCAGAAAGCTCATAATGCTCAAGGCTAAAACAATCTTTGATGAGAGATGTGGTGACAACGAAGCCTTAAAGGCGAGTTTTGTTGCAAGTAATGGTTGGTTGGTTA
>RDPX01000396.1:236710-265584 GCA_003991215.1 Morbakka virulenta
GGGCCTATTATAAAGCCCATGCCGCGAAAAGTGGCTTCTTTTTGTTCCAAAAGGATGATTTTATATCCTGCTGGTGTGGATTTTTCAAAATGTTCTTTTGTTTTTGTTTCTTGTATGCAGAGGATGTCAATGTTGTATTGGTTGCAATCTTTAATTAGTGACTCTTGTTTAGCGTAAGCAGTGAGGCCTCGAACATTCCATGTGCCAATACCAAATTCCCATTGTTTTGGTTGTTTTCTTGGATGATGAACTGTAGATTTTGTTTCACGAGGGTTAGATACTTTTGCAGTGGGCCGAGGGGTTATCCTTTTACCACCCATAGCAAATGCGATGATCAGTTCGCAATCCTGATAGCAATTGGTTTCACAGTCTAGCTGCTACTCACAGGAGAGACCACGAGAAGGTTGCCATCTTCCTCTCCCACTCAAATCAACTGGTCACGAAAAAGTACGTGTAAGTGTTTGCTTGACCGCGAAAGCTGATGGTACAAAAATGAAACCCTTTATAGTTTTTGAAGGTGCCAAGTGAGAGTCTGGAGCTCTCAATGATCGGTTTAAACGTCCTTGTGCAGTTGCATCTTCACTGAACGGTTGGATGAATGAAGAACTCGCTCTTGTATACTTAAGAAAGATCATAGGAATGTTTACTTTTCGAAAGTGACTGTTATTCTGGGATACGTTTAAAGCTCACATGACAGACGACTTCAAAAAGCTGTTGAAAGAAATGAAAAAAGACGACGCCCTTGTTCCTGGAGGATGTACAAAATACATTCAAGCCTCAGACGTTTGTTGGAACAAAACATTCAAGAGCCACATAATGGAACTTGAATGACAAGTATCTGGTTTCCATGAGTATACCGAAGCCGGCAACGTGAAAGCTGCGCCAAGAGAATTAGTTGTCACCTGGATTTTGGAGGCATGGGGTCGTTTGGATGAAAGGCTCATAACCAAGTCATTAAAAATTGTGGATTAAACTTGAAAAATGATGGTAGTGAGGACGATATGATTCATTGTTTTAAAAAGGGACAACCTTGTGCCTCAGGTTCAACAGTTCTTAAAGAACAACTTCACTGTTTAAAAGATGCCGACATCCTAGATAAAAAATCCGTTCAAGGCAACTGACTCAGACGTCGAAGAAGCAAATCATGAACTGATGAACCGGAAGATGTTGAAATTAATGATTTGTAACTTATGATTTATGATTAGTGATTTCTGTTGGGAAAAAGTTATGATACGATAAAATATTTATTTTTTAAATTAACGCCCCTCTCTAATTAACGCCCCCTCTCATACAAACGCCCCCTTAAAAATAAAAAATATATAAACGCCCAGGGCGTTTAAAAGAGGAAATATGGTAATTTCTTTACATTTAGTTTCTGTCAGCAATCAAATCATTTGTGTACCTTAATACAGCATAATCCACCAAAACAAAGAAAAGCACCCATAGTTCAGCTGGCAAAGCATGTGCCATTGATAGTTATAGGCACCGCTTCGAATCCAGTTCGCTACACACATATTTTTCACTTTTCTACCATTCGAAATCCACTCTATCTGCATTATACTGGTTTCAAAATTAATCAGCTGTCAGACTTTGGAAAGACAGTCGTCATTCCTGAGAAGCTCCGCCCTGTATGCTTGGTTAGGAGAAAATGTCCAGCAACAGGAACGTAAGAGAAGACGGCATACTTTAGTGCAAGATCTGATTCCAAAAATTATCTGGTAAAGAGCAAACGCCGAAAGCTCACTTGGTTGAGAAGGTGCGAATGAGAGAGCCATAGACACTGCTTCGAAACCAGGTGGCGGCGCATATCGGTTTTTTTTACCTTTTTCGTATGCTCTATTAATTTAATTATGAAATCTCGATTGAATGCACTTATTTTAGTAATGAATGTATTTACTTACTAATTGAAGCAAGTTACAGGAACTTCCTCATCCAAAAGAACACGACATTTACTCATATTTTGAATTTTTTGCTTTGACTGAAATTCTGCAAAAACATCACCAGACAGTGCTTTAACGATTCCTCCGACTTTATCAAATTAGGTTGCTAACGATACGCTGTTGGTGAAAAGCCATACAAAATATCTTTAAGAAGACATGATGCTGAGAACAATGCATCTAGCATTTCTCTTTTACATGTTTATTTGAATTCAATTCTTATCATCTCCGTTGGTACAAAAATGTTCAATTGTTTTGGTTAGATATCAAAACAAGTTAGTATGAGTCCATTTCAAAAACAAAAGTCAGTCCACTAGAAAATGTCTATCCTATGACGTCACAGGGGTTCAATTACGGTAGTGAAAAAACCCCACGAAAAAGTGATCTTAAGTATAAAAGAAGTGACGCTGTACTTACTCCTTGTCAAAACAGTCAAGCGACCATCAGTTGTTCTTTCAATAGTTCAACTATATAGTCGGAAAGGATTCCCCTGTTATTCTCAGAAAACCTGTCAATATTCTCATTCTCTTATTAAATCATGTATGCATAAGTCCATTGAAATTTTATGGGACATATTTCTGTTGGAAACTGGCAATAAATAAGGGTATTTAATTTTAATTATTGAAGAACAACGGCGTGACCTTCCTGTGGTTAAAAATAACAATTTGATATTGTTAGAACTTACTGTTGGTTTTGAAACAAACCCGGGTTTGAAGTCTTTTAACATCAATTGTAACCCAAACTCATCAATCATAACCGGTAAAGAACAATGACCTGACTTTGATTAAAGGTACAATTTTTTATCGTTAGAACTGACTGTTGGTTTTGAAACAAACCTTAAGAAAAATTTCAATCGTAAAGCTTAAGGTTACAAACAGTTACTTGTTAAACTGGAGAGTACAAGGTATATCTATTATGTTAATTTGAACCTTCATCCAATGTCTGTGGAAGGTACTGATAGCTCACTCGTACATAAAATGAAAAACTTTGATCTTACTAATAAGACCACGAATTTTGTATTTAAAACAGAAATAAACTTATGCATAAGAACAAACTATTGCATATTATGTTTGTGCAATGAACAATGGGAAAACCTAGAACTTTTAAGCTGGTAAAAACTGATAGAAACCCCTTGAATAAAATGCCTGACTCGAAGAGTAATACTGTAAGAGAAAACAAAAACATATAACTGTTTTACTTAGAAGTAAAATCTCTGTGAATTAAAAAACAAATTGTTATTATTATTGTAGTATTATTATTATCATTATTATTACAGTTAATTTTCGGTTGATGAGGTAACAAAGTAAAATTAATTTTTAAAAATGTATTTTGTAAATCCTGCCAATTTAAAAAAAAAGTTTTTGCGTAAAGTTGTAATGAATAAACGAAACCTACTTTTGGTCTTTTTAAGATTACTACTATACTCTGCTTTGAATATATTGATTTTAATATTATTCTACATTCCATTGGGAAAAATTACTTCCAACAATGTTTACACAAATCAGAACCAAATTCATAAAACAACACGAGAGACAATTTGTCTTTTCTCAACCTTGTTTTGTTTGTTTTTTTGAGAGAAGTTGTTCTTACTGATATATTCACCAGAAAATTTTAATTGTTTACATATCGACTGGAATTGTCTTTGCACAAAGTAAAATTCCTTTGTTCTGATAATTAACTTCCTTTTTTTCCCCAAGAATTGACTTCCTTGGTTCCAAGAATCCCTAAAATATTTATTTGCTGTAATGTCTACTGTCCCTTAAACTTTTGTTTAAAAATATGTCATTTCATGCCATGTTTGATTTTAATCGTACCCAGGCTAATGGGCTTCCACTAGTCTTAAATTGCGAATTGGAACTTCTTTGGCATTGTGAATTTATGACGCTCGACAAGTTATTACGATATATAATATCACACAAGACCATTTCATCCGGTTTTATTATCACAAAAACTTATACGTTTTTTATTCTCTGACGGTTCTGTCTTGAATAGCACGTACACAGCACAAAAATAAACTAATAATATTTCTTTGATTTCTGAATTTGCTGCAGATATCGTTTTGCCAAAACATCGGTCAAAAATTCATTGAGATATTGTGATGTGCTTCGGAGTTGATCTGAAAAACAAGTTATCACTTCGGGGAAAATAGCTCTATCAAAATAGAGTCTAAGTTTTTACTTTAAGGATCCTTTCGGCAAATCCAAGATAAATCGCCGCTCATTTTAGCACCAACTCCTACTTCATTTTGGTCATATCTTACTATTTCATATCCACCTGTTTTAATTCCATTTTAATTCCATTTCCATAAGCGATTTATCAAAATGTGTTTCTGTGATACCGAAGACATGTACAGTATATTATTGGTGCGATTTTATTTGAAGCAAAACAATTTTTAAAAGAAGACCGTTGACATTCAGATGGAATATTTTCAAACATCCTGTTTCAAGGTCTTGTATCAGGGCAAACTATGTGAGAGGGCTGCCTTCCTTTACGCTAAAATTTCCGTACTTTGGTTCATGATCACAGAATTTAGGAAATTATGCTTTGTCATATCTCTTACCTTGTTCATTAAGCATTTTGAATGGTGATTTTTTTCATATTCCTGAAAGCCAATTGCCGTTGGTTTTCTCTATAGGACTTCCGAGACCTGGTACACTTAATGGATGATTCTGGACAGAGTTCAATATCCTCAGCAAGAATAAGTAGGGCTCTTGGGTTATGCACTGGTCGAAATTACATGCACCTGTTTGCCTTGATTCATCGATGAATAAATNGAGGGCTGCCTTCCTTTACACTAAAATTTCCGTACTTTGGTTCATGATCACAGAATTTAGGAAATTATGCTTTGTCATATCTCTTACCTTGTTCATTAAGCATTTTGAATGGTGATTTTTTTCATATTCCTAAAAGCCAATTGCCGTTGGTTTTCTCTATAGGACTTCCGAGACCTGGTACACTTAATGGATGATTCTGGACAGAGTTCAATATCCTCAGCAAGAATAAGTAGGGCTCTTGGGTTATGCACTGGTGGAAATTACATGCACCTGTTTGCATTGCTTCATCGATGAATAAATGAAAGATTAATTAAATTTTACATTGGGTATTTCAAACATTGATGGATATTTTATATAATGCACTTAATTTGTAAAAATAACCTTTGACAACTTATAGAATTCAAAATCACAATTCGATAACTTCAAAGTCAATGGCGTCATTTACAAATTGGTAAGTTACAGCTTTAAAGTCAACGAATGAAAAGGCTATCAGTATTATGTATTATCACCGTAATACGAGTAATAAAGAAGAGAAAAACGACAACTAAATACACAGTGATTTTAGTTACACCTGCATACAACGCGCATCCGTATTTTAGGCTGAATGAAAGTCTGGTTTTACATACAAATTCTTCTCTATTAATGCACATTTTACACACCCTAAAAACATAATTTAATCTAATCTTTCACAAGCTAAGCAATCTCAGTGGCTCACGACTTGAGGACTTTGTTATTGCACAATCGATGAGACATTGACTCATGCAACCGTTATTGTTAAGTGGGACCTCTGTATGATGTCAATACGTGCTCACTTGCGTACGGCTTTCCCTTGGTAACCATACACAACAATCAGCAAACTCGCATTAAACAAAATCAATTTACTGCGCAGGATTTTCTGAAAGCCATTCCAATGGATCAATTTGTTTACATAGGTACATGTTTTATTTAAGGTATGGTATTTTGTTCCTTCTCTAAGTGCAACAGGTATGAGACGTTTGCTCTGAAATTATTTTATTTTTAAACTTTTCAAAACAAATCACCCTTAACAGGACAGGCATTTTTACTAATTTTCTTGTCATGATGGCGTAGAGAAAATGCTATATACTCTCCAATTACTCATAAAAGTCAGAAGGGCACTCGCTTGAAAGGCACTTGATAGGATGAAAAGGATTTGGACTCTGACATTAACCTAAATCTGAAGACTAGTAAAATCAGGATAGGAAATTGTAACGTTGGAAGTATGACAGAGCGAGGTAGGGAGGTTGCGGGCGTAATGAGGAGGAGAAAGATTGATGTGTTATGTGTGCAGGAAACAAAGTGGAAAGGGAGAACTGCAAAGGAGCTGGGAGATGGGTATAATTTGAAATACCATGGAACGGATAAGGGAAAGAATTGTGTTGGGATCATACTAAGCGAAAAGTTGAAAAGAGAGGTATTGGAGGTGAAGAGAGTGAGCAGACGTACAATCATAAGTGCTTATGGACCCCAGATAGGATGCAGAGATGAAGAAAAGGAGAAGTTCTTTGAAGAGTTGGAGAATACTGTCAAAAGCTTCCCTCCAGAGGAGCTGGTGATCATTGAGGCAAATCTCAATGGACACGTTGGAAATAACAGAGCTGGTTTCGAGAGGCAGCTTGGACCCTTTGGACTGGGCCAAAAGAATAAAGGAGGACAAAGAATATTGGAGACAACAGAGGCTTTAGATTTGATGGTCATTAACTCATGGTTTGAGAAACGTAGGGAACATCTTGTGACATAATGCAGTGGAGGAAACGAAAGGCAGATTGACTCCTTCCTGACAAGAAAGGAAAAGAAGAAGTATATAACGGATTGTAAAGTGATCCCGGGAAAGCCTGTGGTAGCCCAGCATCGGTTGTTAGTAATGGACATGACGCTGGAGCGCAAGAGAAGGAAACAGGTAAGAAGGAAAGGAAAGATACAGGTCTGGAAGCTGGACAATAGTGATATACAGACGAACTTCAAGGACAGAGTCTTGAGAAGGATAGGTCAAGTGGAGGAAGGTGTGCCTATTAACGAGGAATGGAACTTCATGAGGGATGTGACGACAGCTGAGGCTACTGAGGTATATGGAAGAAAGAAACCACTAAAGCCAACATGCAGAGAAACTTGGTGGTGGTCGAATGAAGTGCAAACAGAGGTGAAAAGGAAAAAGGAGGATTTCAGAAGTTGGAAACAGTTGGGGAAGCTGAACAGAAGTAAGGAGCCAGCAAGAGGGCAGCAAAGAAATCCATTGCAAAGGCGAGGGAGGAATGCAGTGAAAAATGATACCAGGACTTGGACTCGAGGGAAGGACAGAAAAAGATCTTCAAGGTAGCAAAAGCAAGGAATAGACTAAAAAGAGACACGGGAGACATCGCAGTGATACAGGATAGTGATGGAAAAGTACTAACAAGTGAGAAAGACATCAACGGAAGGTGGGAAGCGTACTTTGGTGTACTTTTGAATACGAAAAACGCAAGAGAGGAGCTTGAGGAAGTACAAGGAAGTGAAGATCCCGAGAGGTGCATCAGCGACGAAGAAGTGAAGGAGGCATTGAATCAAATGAAGAAAGATATAGCTTCAGGACCATCAGAAGTAACAAGCGAAATGATTTGAGCGTTGGGGGAGGAGGGAGTGAAGTGGCTCGCAAAGTTCCTGAACCGACTGTGGTCTGAGGAGGCAATCTCATAGGACTGGAAGAGAAGCACCATGGTACCGGTCTACAAAGGGAAAGGGAATATACTGGAATGCGAAAAGTACAGAGGAATTAAGCAGCTGGAACACGGTTTAAAGATCTATGAAAGAATACTGGACAAGAGGCTAAGGCAACAAGGTAACATCAATAATATGCAGTTCGCTTTCATGCCAGGGAAAAGAACAGTAGATGTAATTTTCATATTGCGACAGAGACAGGAAAAGACTTTGGAGGGGAATTGAGCAATTTTTACGGCATTTGTAGACCTAGAGAAACCATACGATCGTGTTCCCAAAGAAGTCCTCTATTGGTGCCTCAGGAAGAGGCGAGTGACAGAAAAGATGATCAGGGTTGTTGGGAGTCTGTGCGTAGGAGGTCTAACCATGGAAACACTGACGCATTTTCTGGGGCAGTAGGGCTTCATCAAGGGTCTGCCCTTAGCCCTTTCCTGTTCGCTGTGGTCATGGACACAGTCAGCTGCACAGTCAGAGAAGGGGTCCTGGATGAGCTTCTGTACACAGACGACATTGCCATCTCAGCCGACTCTGAGGAAAAACTGCAAGAGAAGATCCGGAAGTGGCAGGAGGAGCTGGAAGCAAAGGGCTTGAAAGAGAACGCCAGGACGACGAAAGTAACGGTATCAACAAAAGAAGGGGGTCTCCGGTAGCAGTCAAAGATCGACATGACCAGAAAATCAAGCAAGTGGACAAGTTCAATTATTCGGGAACAGTGGTGAATGAGACAGTAGGAAGTAGAGAAGAAGTGAAGGCAAGAGTGAACAAGGCAGGGGGAAAGTGGAGGAAGAGTAGTGATGTGGTGGTGCGACAAAAGGCTGGCAATTAAGTTGAAAGTGAAGATCTATAAGACTGTGATCAGACCAGTTCTTCTGTATCGCATGGAGACTTTGGCACTGAGGAAAGCAGAGGAACGGCTACTCGAGATCACAGAAATGAAGATGCTGAGGTGGATCTGCAACATATCTCTAATGAAACATCGGACGAACGAGGATATCAGGAAATTCGCAAAGGTGGTGAGCATTAAAGAAAAGGCAAGAGAGGCAAGACTGAGGTGGTGGGGGCATGTAATGCAAATGAGGGAACAGAGTACAGTGAGGAAATCACTAATGGCAAAGGTGGAAGGGAAAAGAAGTAGAGAAAGGCAGAGACTCCGCTGGAAGGATGTGGTCGAAAGAGATATAAAGAGCGTTGGGGCAAGAAATGGAATGTGGCAAGACCGAGGAGAGTGGAGAAGGACGTGTCGAGCGGCTGACCCGACATAACGGTGGAACAAGGCAGAAATGAGAAGGAGATTCAAAATTTCAGTTTGTGTCAGTGAAATTTGGATTGTTTCAAATAAATCAACAGAATCGGTCATTTGTCAATATTTTGGGTTCTATTCATACTTGAAACCTGATCGTTGTCTATTAAAATCAAATGCAAACTTTGTTGTAAAGAGAAATTTAATCAGGTGCAACGTAACGACCAAGGGGACTTTGGTTGACACCTTGGTAAAGTTTTCTCTTCGCAAGAGTTAAGGGCATTCTCCGTTAGGTCTTCTAGCATACATAAACATATTTTGATATGCAGTTTTAAAACCTCTTCACCATCTGAGTTTATGAATCCCTCGCTACCAGAAAACTGTATTTATTTGGTACATATAGTAAAGGGTGACACAGATTACCAATTGTCAAAAATTAAATATTGATTGAACTACTTTTCACTAAACTTGTTATTTAATCCCTGGCTCTTACTGAAAACAACTATTGCGTGTTACAAGCTCTTGTGTCAACAGAAATATGATCAGTAAAATTGTATCCATAAATTCCGATTTGACCATCCTGTTTCATATAGGCAACTAATATAGGAGCAGCGTGGCTTCGATATTTTGCGGGTCAAGAAGACGAATTGTCTAAGTTTCTCTAGAAGAGGTTTTTCCTACTGAATTAATTAACTCAACGGTCAAAAATCGCAATCGTGATTGGCTGCTTTCAAGGAGTTACTGAATTTACTGCTTATTGATGACATGCATTTTCGTTTTTAAATATTGGTCATACTTTTCAAAATTATCTGAGATTTTCTTTCTGGTATTCGATTTCCACACTTGCAGTCTTTTAAAGCGTTTCCGTGTTGTTCTTTTGTCTAAATGCACATCCTTTATCCAACCTTCATTTATCCTTTTTCATGTTTGAATAGCTCTGTTGTCAAGAGGCTTTCTCTAAAGAAAGCACTGTGGTTACGGTGTATTAATAGGCACCAGATACAAGTTTAAATTTTAAATGCAACTAAACCTCTTTATTCCTGCGCCTCCTTGCAGGAGACGTTTTATTCAGAAAGATATTCAAAATGTCGTTTGGATCGAGCTGGAGCTGGCGAAGCTCATTACCTTGCAAATAATGAAGTATAAATGATTGTTGATGAGATAAAAGTATTTTATATTCATTTTTATCTGGTTTTGTAAGCCTCGCGGCTAGAGTATCTCATCGTTCCATGTTGCTTAAGCTGCGCAATTATGGCTGGGTTGGGTTTTTTGAGCGTTTCTTGTTTATTCATTGGTACAAATCAATTATTTAAGTCATAGATAGTGTGAGATTAATTCGCTTACGTGTATTCCCACGGTGGGATCTCACCAATGGTCAGCACCTGGCTCATTCCTGTTCATACTGATGCTTTTTGCCGATTACTTGGTAATCTGCGTGTCTGGATATAAGGTGGAGTTCAGACTGGAGAATCGGAGAGGATGTCTGAAGGGTGCTGAATTGAAAGAAGAAGAAGGAATGGCTCTCACCATACGAAAGTATGGACTGAGGAAAAACCCTGTGTGAAGAAAAAAAAGAATAAAATACTTTTAAAACAGTAGTCGTCAAAAGAAGACCTCGTAGTGATGACGAGTATAATAAATTAAAAATAAAACATTAACCTCCAACGGATCCATCGTTAAACACACTTGATCAGTTGGAGGTCTTTGGGTTTCAACAAAACGACACAGGACATAAGGAGTTACTGTCGTGGTTAATGTAAAAAAAGTAAGGAAAGGAAGCAAAGATTATTTCCTCGGCAAATAGCAGTATTTATAGTAGACTAAGTACAATACTATATTTTTCGATATTTTGGGTAACTACGCAATACTGTGTTCTACTATATTCTGCTACATTGTAGTCTTTGTATACCTTACTATACAGTACTCTATTATAGATGTATGAATAACGTAGCGGTTAACTATACCTTAAATATTCTTTCGATTTGAGAATACTTACTTTGACGTCACAAGAAACTAATACCATTTGACGTCATTAATAGCAGTCTACTAATTCAGCTATCAACAAATTATGCTTCATTCACCATTGTATTCAACGATGATGAAGTTGATAGCAAAGTGGAGTTTTGTAATCGCATTTATTATCATTAGAAGCATAAATGCTTCCAATGAAATCTTTGAAAATGATCGTAGCTACTATGATCATCATCAGAACGAGAAGAATGTTTCCCTTTTGACAGTTGCAAGCATTATTGGTGGAGATCAATATTGCACAGATGCTGTTACAGATGAAACNGTCGTGGTTAATGTAAAAAAAGTAAGGAAAGGAAGCAAAGATTATTTCCTCGGCAAATAGCAGTATTTATAGTAGACTAAGTACAATACTATATTTTTCGATATTTTGGGTAACTACGCAATACTGTGTTCTACTATATTCTGCTACATTGTAGTCTTTGTATACCTTACTATACAGTACTCTATTATAGATGTATGAATAACGTAGCGGTTAACTATACCTTAAATATTCTTTCGATTTGAGAATACTTACTTTGACGTCACAAGAAACTAATACCATTTGACGTCATTAATAGCAGTCTACTAATTCAGCTATCAACAAATTATGCTTCATTCACCATTGTATTCAACGATGATGAAGTTGATAGCAAAGTGGAGTTTTGTAATCGCATTTATTATCATTAGAAGCATAAATGCTTCCAATGAAATCTTTGAAAATGATCGTAGCTACTATGATCATCATCAGAACGAGAAGAATGTTTCCCTTTTGACAGTTGCAAGCATTATTGGTGGAGATCAATATTGCACAGATGCTGTTAGAGATGAAACTCAAAAAGAACTGCATTTGCAGAAAAGAAACGAGATGGCAGAGGTAAGCATGGCAATGATTTCCGACAAATGTTTAGAAGTGAATATCTTGTTACAACTGGAAGGATGTATAGATAAGGTCGAAGAATATGTAGTTCCATTTCCTTCCAAAGAAACAAAAGTTTGGACACAACCCCAGCTCTTTGGAATCCTTGTTTACCACGAGACATCTAATTATTTGCACTGTTATTGGACTTGCTACCTCTGCTCTTCTTTATTGTTACCTTGAAAGTGATTTCAAGTATTCATTTGAGAGAATGAGTAAGGATAGTGAGAAAGAACTTTGCAAACAATGGAATCGAGTAGACAGAATCGTCAACAGAGCAAGATAAAATCTCAACGAATTGATTCTTGCTGGAAAGTGGTTGATACGTTTTACAAAAAATGGACGAAGAACGATGCATTGCTTAACAAATTTACTGCCCATATTGACGCATTGGATTCAAGTGTAGCCAATATGCACAAGTTTTTGGTACAAAGTCCAAAGGAACTCTTTGTAGAGTATCAGAATCAAAGGAGAATCCATATGAGAAAAAATCGTGTTACCAGGGAAGTTGATGAAGGACTAAAACGCCAGTTTTTGATGACAAAGAATAATCTTGATGAATTAGTTGACGAACGAAATGAATTACGCTTGGAGTTGGAAAATATTATTCAAATGTGAGCTCAGATAGTATATGTATCTTGTTAGAAAAAAACGTTAGCCTTCATGTTGAACTGGAGGTGACTGTGTAAAATTCCAACTCTGATCTTATGGACATTTCTATTTGTCCAAAAAAGTGTACTTATCAATTTTGAGATAATAAATATTAGAACACAATTGACATGAATATTGTTTTTGTTCTTGGNGGTAAGCATGGCAATGATTTCCGACAAATGTTTAGAAGTGAATATCTTGTTACAACTGGAAGGATGTATAGATAAGGTCAAAGAATATGTAGTTCCATTTCTTCCAAAGAAACAAAAGTTTGGACACAACCCCAGCTCTTTGGAATCCTTGTTTACCACGAGACATCTAATTATTTGCACTGTTATTGGACTTGCTACCTCTGCTCTTCTTTATTGTTACCTTGAAAGTGATTTCAAGTATTCATTTGAGAGAATGAGTAAGGATAGTGAGAAAGAACTTTGCAAACAATGGAATCGAGTAGACAGAACTCGTCAACAGAGCAAGATAAAATCTCAACGAATTGATTCTTGCTGGAAAGTGGTTGATACGTTTTACAAAAAATGGACGAAGAACGATGCATTGCTTGACAAATTTACTGCCCATATTGTCGCATTGGATTCAAGTGTAGCCAATATGCACAAGTTTTTGGTACAAAGTCCAAAGGAACTCTTTGTAGAGTATCAGAATCAGAGGAGAATCCATATGAGAAAAAATCGTGTTACCAGGGAAGTTGATGAAGGACTAAAACGCCAGTTTTTGATGACAAAGAATAATCTTGATGAATTAGTTGACGAACGAAATGAATTACGCTTGGAGTTGGAAAATATTATTCAAATGTGAGCTCAGATAGTATATGTATCTTGTTAGAAAAAAACGTTAGCCTTCATGTTGAACTGGAGGTGACTGTGTAAAATTCCAACTCTGATCTTATGGACATTTCTATTTGTCCAAAAAAGTGTACTTATCAATTTTGAGATAATAAATATTAGAACACAATTGACATGAATATTGTTTTTGTTCTTGGAATATTCTTGCTTAATTTCCTGTTAAATTTGCGATACTTTTGTAGTGTGATATGCGAATGACACAAATAAATTGTTTGTAGGGTTTGCCGCAGGCTGTGTAGACTATTGAATTTTACACCTGTGTCTTGCCTATGAAATACGTGTAATTCTCTACTCTTTTTAAAAAACAAATTGCTCATTACAAGGCTCTAAGGTTACTGAAATAATAGAGGCTGTACAAAATAGTTGGGCTATGTCCAATACCTAGGCTCAAGATACTCGTTACTGAGAATCTTATGCCAACTAACATCATGGAAAGAATACCCCCAAAGTCTAAGTATTGCAATGCCCCCTGAGAACTATGACCCAGCTACTTTGATATTTAGACGGAGTTGCTTCCTTTTGGGTAATCAAAATATTTTTCTTTTCTTTTTCCCTTCCGATGATTAAGAACTAAAAAGGGATACAGCTACTAGGTGTGTGTGGAACTGCAAAGGAAAGGTAGAACGATAGTTAAAATAAGAAATTAGAATTTAATTTAGAATTAAAGAACATTAAACGTGAAATGATGGAGGAAAGAACTCAGAAGACAGAGCGTTATAAAACCTAGCCATCCGAGAAAAGAAAATACTTTCATGGAAGGACGATGACAACAAACGCAGGAAATGCAAAGGATGAAGACGCTAAGAGAAACAAGTCACACAAGATGCAACTGAGTTGATATCAACAAGAAAAGATCATCCAAACACTTACCATTTTAGTACCTATGGAAAAAGCTAAGACAATTGAGATGATCCAAATTAATAGACATTACCCCCTGAACTGTTTAGACTTTGTTTCTGTTACCGCACGCATTACATGGCGCAGTCGACAGGATTAACACCAAACAACCTGTTGGAGAAAAGACACTTTTATTGCTCACATTAAAAACAAAATCAAATATGTGGGAGACATCACCAAAGACAATGTCATTAGGGCTTGCATCATTAATGGCCTTCATAGTGACTCTGTATGGTCCAAAATCCTGAAAAAGGTTCAGCTGATGCTGTTTTGCAGCACAATGTACATCTACATGGCCAAACAGCAGCCCCAATCTATACCAAGAAACAATCGAGTAAGGGTAAACAGACTCAGCCACAACGGAATCTGGTCCCATCCCAACCTGCAGTTAACTCAAGCAACAGATGTGACAACTGTGGCAAGGACCATCCTGCCAGCCAGCGCTACGCTGCTAAAGGACAAAAGTGTAACTGCTGCCAGAAAATTGGTCACTTTGCCACTGTTTATAAGAAAACGCCGTACTGATGCAAAGCAGACAACCAAGATCTCTGCCGTCTTCATTGCTGCAACAGGATGTAGTCCATCCGTCCAGCTTCTAGCAACACAGAATAGCCACGTACTAGGCAACTTCAAAGCCGTCCTTGACTCTGGTGCTAAACTTAACCTTTGTCAGCCAGCAGATAGCCTCAAAACGTGGTCTACGTGAACTTCAACTTACCACAGTTGCTATCAAAGCCGCCAATGGTACTGCAACCCATCGTGCTGGTACGGCCACTGTAGACGTGGATCTTCAGGACATACGCAGTCAACAGAAGATCTTTGTCTGCCAGGACCGAGATGGTGCCTACCTGTTCCTCGATGCATGCAAGGCTCTACACCTCATTCACACTAATTTTCCTAATGTAATATCTCCTGCCACTGATAAAAAACTAACCGCTGCTAATATCTCCAGAGCTCAAATTCTGAAGGACTTCTATGATACCTTCAGTCTTCTAGGACACTTTTTCAATAAATTGTCTGCTGCTGCAACATCTTTGCGTGACCTCCTTAAAATAAAAAACAACTTGGCATGGAGTCAAGACCACCAAAATGCATTTGAGCAGGTTAAAAAGATTTTATTGTCCCCACCTGTGCTTCACAATTTCGACCCTAGCCTATCTATTACACTGTATACAGATGCTTCCAGAACATAGAGATTAGGCTTTATGCTTTTACGACATGACTCAGCAGGAAAACCTCGCCTCATTCAATGTGGCAGCCGATTTCTTCAGGATGTGGAAACAAGGAATGCCATGGGTGAACTTGAAGCACTAGCCGTTATTTGGGCCATTAATAAGTGCCACCTTTATCTTTGTGGGATAGACTTCACTACAATTACTGACCACAGGCCCCTTATTTCCCTCTTTGAAAAAAATCAATTGCCAACGTTGAGAATAATAGAATTCAGAACTTCGTGCAGAAACTGTCTTCATACCGTTTTATTGTAGAGTGGCAACCTGGAAAACAACACCTAATGGCAGATGCTCCCTCTCCCTCCCTCTCTAGTCTCTGACCCTACTCCGGAGGATCATGATCTAGCTGTGGACTCCAAGGCCCTTGTCGTAGCTGCCTTTGCTCCGCCTTTCCATAAAGATCCCCTCATTGCTCGCTTGCAGCTTGCTGTTGACAAGGATGTAACATACCAGCTGAAATTTTTGCGTCCAGATGTGTTTCTTTCAAGTATACTGCAGTGAGTTAATGAACAATTGAAAATTGTTAAATTCTGATTTCTTTTAACTGAACCTTACCTGAAGAGTAAAATAGATGCCTATTATCTGAATTTAATTGATACTTTTACCAACCTAAGCTCTATATAATTGACTTTTCCTGTCTCAGGTAAATATACAGAAAAAAATTTGTAACTATATCTTCCTGTACCAGCAACAGCCAAAATACCTCCATCGTTATTCTATTCATTCTACTTTACTATCTTCCTAGAGTGAAGGACTTAAGAAATCCCTTTCTTGATGCAAAATCATTTATTTCTTTTTTCTACGATTTTGTATTTAGGTGAACGCTACAGATATTGAAATGGGGATTAACGGTCGAATAACTTGTTCAAACGAAGGAAACAGCTCTGCACCATATTTTCAGATTAACAGTGAGACTGGCTTAATAACACTAAAGTCTCCACTGGATAGAGAATTCAGGGACGAGCATGTAATTATCGTTACAGCACGAAATCTTAAATTTTTAGCTGTTGCTGTAGTGGTTGTCAATGTGACTGATGTTAATGATAACAGACCAGTATTTAGACAGACATTTTACAATATAAGTATCATTGAAAATACCCCAATTTTATCCTCTGTTTTTCAAGTTTACGTCACTGACATTGATTCAAATTTAAACAGAAAAATTAAATTTAGATAATCATCTTACTTTCCAACTGATAGTTTCTCCTTAGACCCACAAATAGGCATTACTCAGGTCAAGTCTACCTTAGATTAGGAGCAGGTTCATCAGTATCAACTTGTTATTCAAGCATATGACTTAGGAACCCCGTTTCTTACCTCGGCTGAAAATGTAACCCTTAAATGACAATTTGCCACATTTTCTACAAGCTCTGACTACGCACAAGCCTGGAGTTGCTTCATACAAGTAAATATGGCCCCACCTTTCTGTTGATAGTGGTTTAGTTCTCTTTAACCAACGAATTGTGATTCAAACCCCAGCTCAGAAGCATGTCTTTCAGGAACTTCATTTTTTTCATCAAGGCATCGAAGCCACCAAACTACTTGCTAGGCAATCCGTTTACTGGCCTGGGATCGCCAATGACATCAAGAACATTGTTGACAACTTCCCTGAGTGCCAGCACTGCCGTCCATTACAACAAGCAGAATCAGATGCTTCTAAGTCTATGCCTCGACTGCCAGGAGATACATATGGACTTCTTTACTTTCACAGGACACACTTACCTTTTAGTAATCGACAGAAATACTGAATACCCTTTCATCATGCAATGACAGACTGACCCAGACGCCCAACAGCTGATAAATGCCTCCCTATAAATCTTCTCCACCTTCGGCTTCCCGCCGCCTATTAGATCTGACAATGGGCCACAGTTTTCATCTGCTAAGTTCCGCGAATTTATGACATCATGGGGCATCGAATGGAAACCTTCATCTCCACACTATCCTGAATCAAATGGCCTTGCTGAACGTACAGTCCGCACGTTAAAAGAAATGCTGCAGAAAAACAAGTCAACAGGTTGTTCTTCACATAACTTTTTGAAAGCTCTTCTAGCATTCCGAAACACACCCCGTGAGGATGGATTATCACCTGCTTTCAGAATGTTCAATAGAGTAGTACTAGTAGTACTTCGAACCCATATACCAACCATAGCTCTCCAGAGTTCACCAGACATAGAGCAAGCAAATATCCATCGCCAAACCACCAGAAATTGCAGTAAATCTCGATATGATCCACACACATAACAATTGCCACCCCTTATGCAGGGCCAAGATGTTTATTTGCAACATCATCGTACAAAGCGCTGGAGTCTTACAGGCATTGTTCTTAATGGATATCACGATGGTCATTCATACGATATTCTGGTGAATGAAACAAGCTATCGACGGGACCGTCCTTTCCTCAAACCGAAAACTTCAGAGATTCCAGACAAAGGTAAAGATCTGCAGCAAGCCTTAATTAATCAAATACCTAGACGATCTCAGCGTATTCAGCAACGGTTGAGCAATCAATGCCTTCAGTACTGAGACTCGACACCAGAGGGGATGAGATGATCCCAAGTAATAGACATTACCCCCTGAACTGTTTAGACTTTGTACATATATGGTAACTATGAATTTTATTGGTTGCCATTATTTTATAAATGTGATACGTAGATTTGTAGTTGCCTCTTTTGTTGAGTTTACTGATCGGACGAACGGCCAAGAATTTTTGTCTCTCAGTTTTATTTCTACGCGCGCGCATTACAATAGTGCACATTTATTCGATAATACAAAGTTTAAGAATAGCAGCTAGATTTGGACCTATCAAGTTACAAGCATGAGTCTGAGCTCGATCAAGAACATTAAAATAAAATGAAAGAGCAACTGCCCATCATATGTGACTGCAGTACTCCTTGTAAGGAAGGAAGATACACAATGCCTTATTCGAGCGTAAGGTGCTTTCTAGCGCGAAGCTAACAATTAGCAATTCTAAAAATAGACTTACCAATGAGTTGTAAACAAGTAAAAAAGGAAGAGAGTGGGACCAAAGATAAAGTCTTGGGAAACACCAGTATTAATAGAATGCTCGTCAACTGTAAATCCATATCTTTATCTTTAATGACATACACAGTCTGGTCCAGAGGTGTTTGTTTCATAAACGTCACTTTGCGATGAGTGAGCTCAAGTGCTCTTGCTGTTTTAACTACCCTTTGTAAGTTCATATCCATCGCTATGACTTCTTTTTAAACCTTCTCTGGCAGTGTATACAGTGTGACTACTAGTTTGATAACCTCATCTAAATTCAACTTATCAAATTCACAGTCCTTTCTTTTTGAGCGTAGCCAAGTGATCTAGTGGTCACGAACTTCCTCCATAGAGGTAGGTTTAATGGAGGGAAACTAATGTTTAGCTGCGGGTTATTTTTTGGAGAAAAGTGATCAGTTACAGCTTTTTTTTGCGGCAGAGAATGTTGAGTTTGACACTGCGAAATTTGTGAATAATTCTTTTATTATATGTCCAGGGGATTAAAAATTGCTGTTCTCATTTTGAAGGGACCCTTAAATACTAAGCCTTGCGCAAACGTTTTTGAGATATTGCTCCCAGCATGTCGCGGTTCATTTCTGAGTCAACATATTCATCAGACTTTAAAACTTTTTAGTATGCCTTTAAACTTGCAAATACCGTAGCCAAACTTTGCGTGACCAGCCCTTAAAAATTTAAAGCCGCAAATCAGTGTTTATGTTAAAAACAGACAATGGTAGATAAGTACATTTATTCTGATTATCAACCTATTGGACTGCGTTCAAAATATAGTTTGATGAGCTGGACAATGAACAACAAAAATGGCTCAGATGGTTTCGTTTTAAAACCAGCCGGTATTGGAATTAGCTTGATGTTCCGAATACCAATCTATACAGTATACTTAATTTTTTTTATAAATTCTAGGAAAATCCAATCCTTGTTGCCATATAAAATTTAAAGGTTAGACAAACTTAAATACGTACTTCTCGTACAGTCTCTTGTTATCAACTATCTCCATAAGATATTGCCTCGCTCAAAGGTACTAAATTCTATTCCCTTGTTTAGACGTACTAAACACGACAAAACTTACCAAGAGATTGTGTTAATTTCCACTTGATAGACGGCTGTAAAGTTGATGGAATAGCAGACCTTATTTTTTGTTCTGGTTTTAATGAAGTATGCCTCATTACAGTACCTAAGAGCAGGATCCAGAGAAAGCACAAAATAAGGTGATGTTTGGTCCAACGGCTCTGTTTTGGGTCAGGAAAAATTCATCCTTTTTCCATTGTATTTGTAAAAAAAGATTCACTTTGTCAGGGGCGACGTAGTTCTGTTTGGTAAGTTTATGAGATGGGTTATACGCAGCATGAAAAGTTTGGAGCTGAATGATTCAGGTTAGCTGCCTGGGTTAAGGGCTTTTCTGCTAGGGAAACCTGTGCTTCTACTTTCCACTGCGACCATCGGCTCGGCAGCATATTTACATACGCCTTCCAGTATTTTGCTAAATTGGGAGTAGTTGAATCTTTTAGGGGAGTGTAGAGATTATGGTATTGTTAGGTTTCAAAATCCTGATATCACTGACTTAGAAATTAGTCTTCTACGAAAAAGTGAAAGCGTGAGCGTCAACCTAAAATTCTGATAAAAGGTACATTTTCTCTAGACAATCAAACGAGGTTTCAACTGGGCTGCACGTTGTAGCTGTTACTTATATCATTGGTTCAGTAGGCTTTTAGCTTGATGTTCTACATTCAGGCCATTCTGAGCCATCGGAAAGATTGCTTTACCATCACCTTTGGAAACTTGTACCACAATGTTCACGAGTTCCAAATAACTCAGTTTTGTTTGTTAGTTGGAAAAGTCTTCGACCATGGTGATTTAGATGACAAAAATAGCATTTCTCCTGTAAGCCTGAAATTGTTAAGGTTCTTATGATATCCTAATGGTTGTTTAACGATAGGTTTCTACTGCCGGACTACCAACTGGACTAATACTTAAAGTTCTTTTAACATGATATTAACTGAAATAAATGATCTTATCATTTTCTTTCTCTTTTATTTGTTTGATTTTTTTGATGGACAATACATTCAATATGATTGTCTCCATTGTCTGAGGATAATTGTATTAATCTTAACACCCAACCTCGCACTAGGACTACACGAAATCTCTTGCAAGTTCCAATACAATTTTTTCTATCGGATATTGGAATGGGAGAACCATGAATAGAGGTGGAACAGAAGTACAGATCGCGAGAGAAATGGAGGGTTACCGACTGAATATCATTGGAATCAGTGAATACAGATGCACAGGGGTAGGTAACATGAAGGTTGCCTCTGCAATGACATTTATTAAAAGCAAAGATGAAACATTGCATGAGGATGTTGTTGCTGTTGTGATCCACTTTTAAGCGAAGAACTCACTAATAGAATAGACACTCATCAAGAAAAGGATCATTACAGCATGGTTCTACTTAAGGTATAGGAGGGTAAACATTATTCAAGTGTATTCAAAAGGAAAGATTGGCGAAGAAACAGTTCTACCAGAGGCTACAAGGAGCATTTAACGGATGCAACAAGAACAAAAGCATCATTGTCACGAGGCAACTGCTAAAGTTGGAAGTGATAAAAATGAGAAAACAACGGGCATATATGGACGTAGAGCACAGAGTGACAATAGGGAGAGGCTGTGTGTGTCAGCTTAATGGACTTGTGATAGTAGGAATCTTTTTTCCCCACAAAGATATTCACAAGGCAACATGAGTGTCAATAAGCGCAAGAGTGAGGAATCAAATTAACCTGCTCATGAGTAGCAGACAGTGGAACAGTGGAGGCTGTCTGTGTTGAGTACAGAGTTGAGCTGATGCCATCAATGACCACTATACCATATTATAAGGACTCGATTTGAATTGGGTTTCAGCTTATACATGAAGAACGTGGTTTTGGATAGATAGGCTTTGGAGCAACATAACACCATACGACTACAGTAGGAATACCTAACAATTAACAGATACATAAAGATATTCTTAAGCCTTCTATAATGTCTGCTAGTTTGTCTGCTAATCTGCTTTTCTAAGAAACCATTCAAAAAACTCTATAACCAGTTTGATCCCGCCATAGTATTCTAGCATTACATTTCCATTCTTGTGTAGCGACATATTGCGACATTTAAGCAATTTCTGCCTAAAGCATGAATGCTTTATTTTTTCTATAAGTACAAGTGTTTTCTGCTGTGAAACAGTGTAATTAAGTAATGAATGACAAGGTATCATTGATTCGAAGTATCATGCATATAATTAGCATGTTTATGTTGCTCCAGATGCCAAATGTCCAACGGTACAGTGATAGAAATACTCCACTCTTATTTCAGCTTATTAAATGAAAAGTTTACTTTTTCTGCTTCCAGTTGTAGTACGTTTTGTCTGCTTTACTATGGTCTCATTGCTATGCCAAGTAACAGCATTGTTAACAAGGGCCCTTTTTTCAATATTCTTTGAAATTATCGTCTGAATGTAAGACTGGTTTTAAATAATCTTTGTTAGACACTGGTGTTTGTGGTGAGAGTGATAATGGTATTAACATGCGCTTTACCGATCACAGGTGTCTGTGTATCTCTTCGAGCTGTTTTTATTGCTTCAACAGAACCAGCTTGCGATGTGCGCGGGTGCTATGTCTTCTTAGTGCGAATGTCACGAGATACGCTATCATTTGCAGCTTCTTGAATCATTCTGCTTTTCCTTGCTGCTTCTTGCTTTGGAAAATCTCTTCTTCACTGCTTCTTACCCCGTCAAATTTGAGACGTAGCTTGTTATGTTTTGGTAATGCATCTTTTTGTTTGTTGTATCTTATATATCTACGTTTGTAAATATCCGATTCGCCATAAAAATATGAGGAAGTCTAAAGTGAATATAGATATTAATAAAGCGTGAACAAAAACCACTTACTTACAAAGAATTCATCCAAGGGTACAGACTTCCGACTTGTGCATAGCAGGCGTTCATACTAAAACCTTTCTTACGTTTCGTTGGAGACGAAGATATTCCTAAAGTGGGAGCATCTTATTCTGTTCGAATTTTCACAAGATTATAACGCTATACTACAGTTGACTTGAGAACTGTATGCCCTGAAATATATGGTATTCAAAAGCTCCATAGAGACGACACAGCAAAACATGGTGGTTAGCTGTTGTTTGACCTGACAAAAGGCATGGACAAGGGATTGAAAATTGAAAAATCTTGAGGGAAAACGCACTTAAAAATACCAAACATTACTAAAGAAAAAAAGAAGATCCAATAATTTTCTTGATTGGAGTCTGCAAGTGGTAGGGTACGCTCAACCCAATAACGTCTTCACGGGATTCCTGTATCTTATTTCTAATAAGAGCGAACAATTCAACACTGACCAAAGGATCTTCTTGTTTGTACTGCTGTTTGAACAGATAAGCAAAATTAATGTTGATAACTTTAGACGCTGCTATTGCTATTTTGATCATATATTCTTGACTTGGAGATGAAACCTTGCCTTCATCAGTCTCCAGCTTTTCAAGCATTAATTCTATTTCTCTATCCAAATAGTAAGCTTCTAGTTGCAGGTGAAAGTAGGTGTTGTTTGTTTGTATAAATCCAGTTGTGCTACTACCCATGATGAAGAGGACACTCCCTAACCTCTGGAAAAGAGTTCTATTTAGTTCTAGCATTAAATGGACAGCATAATCGTCGAGCAGATGGAGTGTATAATTTTTCTTGGTAAATGGATGGTATCGATCAGGAAGGTTGCTTATATTTTTCAGCAACTGCTCAAGTCGGTATGATCCATTCAGGGAACACTGATAAAAACTGTCAACAGGGGTGTTAATTTTTGTACGAGTCCATTTTCCCTTGAAAAGGAAGGTAGGGTTGATAAACTTTCATGGTACTTTCTTGGGAGCTTTCATTGTGATGCAATGGCATGTCACCACTGATATCTGGAGGATCTACTCCATACTTCTCAATGAACAAACGGCATTGTTGCCAAACATTCTTCAAATAATCTGTAATCTTTCGATCAAGTCCTCTCTCTTAATCAAGTACCTTTTGTTTGGCTTTCGTAAGCTAATAACAGATTCTTTTTCCCAAATCTTAATCCACTGATTCCAAATTTCAATTGCTGGGCTTGGGTTCACCTGCAACCACTCTTAACACAATTGGTTGACTTTCAGCTTAAAAAGTCTTAGAGAAAATTGACCTTTCAGTGATTCCCTAAAATCAATTAACCATGAAAACAAGGCTAGTCGTACTTCAGGTGATTTTATTTTTCTGCTTCCACCAGCTGGTCTTTTTTCTTCGATTCACAAACAGAGGGGTTTCTCAGTTAGTTGGTCGATATCGTTTAAACATCTGGCAGCCAGCTTTAATGCTCTGGAAAATGCTGGATCATAACTTTTACCCCTAAAATGTCTAAATAAAACAGTCGTATTGCATCTCTGACAAATACCTCTGATGGCAAAATGGAAACATGTTTCTTTCGCTTGTAATTATTTCTGGTTCTTCCAGCATTTCGGACCGCTTCTGGATCGAATTTTTGTTTTCTGTTAACAACAGTCTGTGCTATTTAGTGTATATTTTGGCAACATTTCGCTATTCATGATTGCAGAATGAGTCACACATATAACTTTTTCGAAAGACGAGTACAAAAAGTATTTCTTGACGTGCAAAGCCCTTACGTTTGAACGTCAAGTGCCTCCGGATGTGCTTTAAAAGCTATGCAATCTCTTTAAGCGTGATTTTCACCATGAATAAAAACCGCTTTGTAGGACTTATTTAAGATGTTTATCGATGAGCGAACATGTTGCGGCTTTCTGAATGTTATACTATATCCATGGAGTAAAAGGAAAGATATTTTAACCATAGCCCGTCTTTATGAATTAGTGGAATAAACGGATATTGCGGACAGATTGTTACATCTTTCTAACGCAGCTTATTTTGGTCCACTCACAACCCTGCCTCGTAACAACTTTTTGACGTCATTCGTGAAGAAGAGTATTTCGTGAAGGCAAAATATTCGTCTTCATTTGTTACCCTGAACTAATAAAATCAAATCAAACACGAAAATAAAAGGTCCATGGAATTTAGTGCCTGTACCATATTTATCACCTACCCGCTATCAATATTACTACAACTACCACTTACCTGCCTGTGTTCAGGTATTAAAAACAAAGTTATAGCGCCAATGAAAGCGGCCCTGATATTATTTCTAATCAACGGATATGATTCTTCACAGAGTACGTTTGAAAGGGCTAGAATAAAAATGTTCTGGGTAAAAAATGTTCTAAAATGTAATAAGTCTTTGGGGAGACGTATTTGGGACTCAAAAATATTTACATTAGACTAAATGGGAACATAGTATGATATGACAAAAGCATAAAAACACCGATAAAACGTTTGTGTATTTTAAGAGAGAAATACTCCTTAATCTGTCTTACATTTGCTCATATTGATGGTAAAGAAATGTTAATGACAAGATCTTTTAATCCTAGCTTCTTCGGGGTTGTTGTTATAGGCTTTTGTTGCAAGCTGTCTTTAGTAAATCTACATTGACTATGTCTACCAACAATTACTGTAGTCTTTATAAACTTACACTTCAAATAGGCGGGTGTAATCTTAAAAGAAAGCTAAAGGACTAGACAAAACAAAGAAAATCCTTAATTAAAAATTAGGGAAACATCTATGCTCTTTGATAAACAACTATACTGAATATGATAACACAAAGGAGGTCTTTAGAACATCATTCACGCAGAAAAATACTCTTATTAAGTATTTGGAAATATTTGCCAAAAATAATAGAGCAAAGGCCACACAATTTCACGAGTTACTTTACAAGATTATTGGGTATAATTTCTTAGGGCCCGTGTTTCACTTAATGTCCAGCTTCGGTATATAACACCACCTTAAACTGATTTCATGATGAAGCCAAACAAAAAATTCAAAACAACTCCACTGATTCATCCAACTTAAATCTCGGGTACCTAGATACAAGGCCAGAAATCAACAGCTCATCCATATTTTCTTCTGAGCTGTTCATATCACTATCTTAAAGGGGTATGTTTTTTACTTTATCTTGATTATAGAGATTACGGAGGTTGTTTGAGTAATATGATTTTTTTAACCTGCTGAAAAAATGCAATTTAAATCTCTCCTGACTTTTTAGTTTGATACCTTACGCGTAAATTAACCTTCCCACGACAGTCTCCAAGAAAATAGACATTTCATATTAAAACAGTGTTCTGTGGAAGAGTATAATATGGTTGCTGATTCTCCTAAACCATACACCAGGGACAAGTTAATCTTAAGATTCACCTAAATTACCAACTAAAAAGGCAATTTAAAAGCACATCCATGATCTAGGTTTGTTTTATCCAAGAATGTATCAACCATTCTTATAATATCATCTTTCGGTGGTGACAGAACTTTAGACTTGTCATGCAGCTTTTAAAGCATAATCTTTGCTTCCAAAGGGCAAAAAGGGCTGCTGGCTTTGGCGAGGCGGTTGTAAATGTCCTGAGATGCAGTGTCATCGTTAAAGGTGACACTTGAAATATACATGAAATGTCCAAATGTATTGAGGATCCTACCATCAATAATGATGGGTGATGGAGTGTAGGATATTTGGTGATGTGGTAATTTCTAGTGCTGTGCCTCTGTCTTCTGTAGGCTAATTATAAGGGCAAGGGTCTTCGCTGCATCAGAAAATCAGTTGAGTGGTTTCAAGAGCACGTCTTCATTAGGAGCACGTAGTGCGCAGTCTTCTTCAAACAGGTGTAAGTCAGTAGTCGTCTGAGCCTGAAGACACTTTTGTTAGTCAAAAAACTTCTGTAGGTTCCCTTTACGAGATTCTCCTCGACTAACGTATTGCACCATGCCCACGAAGATGATAGAGAGGGTAAAAGTAAGCATGCAACCTTGTTTTACCCTGTTCGCAATAGGAAATGTGTCACACAGATCCCCAGGTTTCCTCCTCCATCTGGCCTTTATGGAACTGTTGCAGATAGGAGTTTATAGAAGACGCCCAGACTAAGAAGAACCTCCTAAAGCCCGTCTCAGTCAGCTGATCCCATTCAAGGCTTTGAGCAGATTTTTGAAAGCTATATACAGTTCCATATTTTGCTGCGTTCGTCTGAATCTGCCGCAAGACAAAGACTATGCCCGCTGTGCTACGGCAAATCTTGCATTACAATGCCTTTTTACTATTATACCTTAAACTTGGCAGTCAATTTCTCTTGAAAAGGCTGCTTATACTTCTCCTCGTGTAGGAACGAAGATCCATCCTCAGTGCTTTCTTGGGAATCTTGCTGATAGCCTCTCCTTGCAACTGGCGTTTGATCTCAAAAAGTTAATATTGTGCTCTCTTCAGCGATGTAGGGTAGACTCTTTGTCGTTGAGGAGAATTTTTCCCTCAGATGATTGTATGTCTATATCTGATACTCTTAGCGGTACACTGCGTGTAGTTCTTCGTATGATGAAACTTGGCTCTGCTAGTGTTATCTACCATTTATTATGCATCTCTCTCCGCTTGCTCTCTACTGTACTGCATGCATTCCTGTACGCTCCTTTGGCTCCTTGATCGTCTTGTTTGGCCAGTGCTCTCTTGAACCAGGAGCGTTTCTGTTAGAAAAGGTATTAGATTCCGGCGTCATTCTTGTAAAGTAAGTCATTGTTTTCCTTGGTTGCGTACCCTTGTACTCCAGCTGTTGTGTCGTGTAGGATACTTGGCAGCTGCTGTCACTAGGGCTTCAATTCTGTACCCCCATAACCCCCGAGCTGTCACCGATGCTGTTCTGACCTTCTTTTAGTTTGCCCTGGTACTATCCTTCCACTCTGTATAGTCTCTTTACCTGCAGCTTCTTTATCTGCGACCATTTCTTCTTTGGGGTTGTTTGATGCTCATTATAGCTTGGCTTGAGCAGACAGTGGGGACTGTGTGGTAGTCTGGAATGGGTATAATTAGGGTGTGTAGCACGTCCAGCACATTTTCCTACCCCACCAGAGTGTCATCCACCAGATACCAGTGCTTGTGCCGCAAGGGAATCCAAGTTGTCCTGAAGGCTGCCTCAAGCTGGAAAAGGGTGTTGATTGTGACCAGGTTTCTTTCTGCACACAGTTCCAGTAGAAGCGTTTCATTGTCATTGCAACTGCTCACCTCTTGTCAACCCAGGACTCTAGGCATAATTCAAAACCCGAAATAAACATCTGATCGGCTTCATTCACTTCCCAAATGAGACCCATTAAACCGGCCTAGAAAGCTTCTTTGCATCAGGATCCACATTTAGAGGGGGAGAGAGACACTGATGACAGCGACCAATTGGTCTTATTTTCTTTAAAGTGGTGTTGGGAAAAGAGTCTACAAGTACCCTCATTTGTTTTGGTACTGATTTTCATAACATTCTACTTTAAAATATCATTCGTACCCGGAAAATAGATTTGAATGTGATGACACAACTATTTGTCTACATATGCGATCCTCTGTCTCTTTGTCTTTTTTGAGATTTTTTTCCGCAATTTTTAGATATTTCGTAGTTCGATTCATGATTTTATTTACTCTAGCAGTAATATATTTTTCACCACGTGCCCATTAGAAAGTGGCTTATCAGATTAAATTGACCTGTGCGATCCGATGACAATATATCTGTAGATGTTTGTGGGCTGCTCCAATTGAACAAGAGCTAAAATGTAGTAAAGATTACAAGGCAACTACTGAGTGTAAAATTTATGTCATCGGAATCTACACAAAATATATATTGATTTGACCTAGCAGAACTACCCGACCCCGCTTGAGACATCTGGTCAAGTGGACAAGGTAACGTTTTTTGATTGCTCTCAAGATAAATACGTAAATTTACATTCACAATCTGATGTAATACATCTATTGGGTTTATGCCTTGTACGATTCTTAACCTTTAAAAGAAAAAAATATATGTTGTGATTTGCAGAAAATGAGCAAACCGGTAGCAAATTTATTTGGACCATTCAATTTTTTCATCGCATTCGCAGATCAAGTTCCTGTGTAACTCAAAGCTTTTCAAGACATTAAAAAAAATGTTAAAAAATTGATAATTTTGTTCAAATAATTACTACCTTAAAATTAATAATTACGCTTCTTATTCTTATCTTTCGATTAACCCCACAAATAATTTCTTTGTATCATTCGCATATCACCCTACTAAAGTATCGCAAATTTAACAGGAAATTAAGCAAGAATATACCAAGAACAAAAACAATATTCATGTCAATTGTGTTCTAATATTTATTATCTCAAAATTGATAAGTACACTTTTTTGGACAAATAGAAATGTCCATAAGATCAGAGTTGGAATTTTACACAGTCACCTCCAGTTCAACATGAAGGCTAACGTTTTTTTCTAACAAGATACATATACTATCTGAGCTCACATTTGAATAATATTTTCCAACTCCAAGCGTAATTCATTTCGTTCGTCAACTAATTCATCAAGATTATTCTTTGTCATCAAAAACTGGCGTTTTAGTCCTTCATCAACTTCCCTGGTAACACGATTTTTTCTCATATGGATTCTCCTTTGATTCTGATACTCTACAAAGAGTTCCTTTGGACTTTGTACCAAAAACTTGTGCATATTGGCTACACTTGAATCCAATGCG
>RDPX01000396.1:276724-334147 GCA_003991215.1 Morbakka virulenta
TTTTTAAATATACCAAGTACAATTTTATATCAATCGACTCGTCGTTGCACAAGGATTTTATTAAAAAATGTTTGAGTTGAGTTTTCGATCTTTTTTTTTTACGTAAAGTAGTGTCGTAGTAGTTCTGCAGGACTTACATTTAAATTGTATTACAATAAGTTGGATAAGGTATAATTTAGATTAAATAAAAGGATAAAATCAAAAGTTAAAGAAAAATGTAAAACAATTTTTGAAATTCTATTTTTTTCGTGCCCTAGTTTTGATCTTCAATGAAGCAATAGCTTGTTGAACTCAAGACAATCTGGAAAACAAAATCATCTTCGTGACATCTTTAATTTTACCTTCAAAAGCCTGATAAATGAACCACTGTTTCTACTTTTATTCTTCATAAAGTTGGAAATAGTCTTTGAAATTTTAGCAAGCGTTTTTCATTTTACAACTGTTAACAAATGTTGCGACATTTCTTCACAGATGAACCGAGTGACTTCCGGATGATAGTTTGAAGACGCTGTTTAGCCCTGGTGATCTTTTCTTTCAGTGGTTTTAAGATATGTCTTAAGTGTCGAGTATGGACAGTAAGTTAAGATTGACACAATCATTACCTTAAAAATCACGCTTTCTGTGTTTGCATCAATCAAAGTTAGAATTTTTTTCAAAAGGTTGATTCTTGAAGTGCCTTTATTTGTGATGGCTTTTATGTGTTTGGAAAAGTTTAGGGTTTCATAATTGTTAATAACATTTAATACTAGCGTGTTTAGTTTGGTCAGACGTTTGTGGGCTTACGTTTGTTATTCATCAGCAAATATCCTTCATTTATACCTTGGGCTTCATATTTTTCTACTTTATTATCCTTAACGAATTAGTGAGCATTACCACCCAACATTCTGGCTTGTTACCTTACCGAAGACTTGAGTGTCAACCCTCCGACTGTACGTTCATATTTTCCTGTTGGTCACTTCACGTTGCAAAGCCCTGATACCCATTCCAGTAATTTCTTGCATTTGCTTGACACAGGTGATGCATTGTTTTCCTCCTCTGTTTCGCCCCTGGCTAGTGGTGTAAACACCATACTTGTTGATGATTGAGTTGGCAGGTCTTCTTAGTCAATGTTCTAAGCTTTGTAATTGTCTTGCAATGACAGTTTCAGCAAGATTTCTTCGTTTTACCTTATTTAGGATTTGTCGATTGCTCACTTTATCTGTGCGTTTTACATTAAGCATTACTCTTTTGCAGCTGAGGCATTGAACAATTACCAGAATTACACGATCTGCCTTGTTGCAGTAAAATAATGTCCGAAAGTTACGAATCAGGATGCCATGTGGGAAAAAAGGACGACGTGCGAAACTTTGGTACATGCCACACAACACAGTGATAAATGCTACCACCTATAAAGATGTTTCGAAAGAGACGTTGAAACTGTTTTTTTTAGATTGAGTAGAAGTGGCTCCAGGTTTTGCACATCAAAGGGATTGCACTTTGGTGAA
Organism: Morbakka virulenta; assembly: GCA_003991215.1. NCBI lineage: Eukaryota > Metazoa > Cnidaria > Cubozoa > Carybdeida > Carukiidae > Morbakka > Morbakka virulenta. The sequence goes on from RDPX01000396.1 coordinate 278,209, forward strand.
ATCATTTCTTCTTCTTCTTCTCCTTCTTTTCTTTTCTCTTTATAAGGGGCCAGTCGTTCTTTTTAATGAGTCTCTGCCACGTTGGTCTCATTTGGGCATTTCCTACACGTATCTGCTTCCCCTCTAAATCGTTGCTTGATTCCTGGATTTAAAGAAAACAATTCTCTCAAGAAACATGTGTTTTGCCTGGTAGATTCATACTATTTGGCATGGCTGCACCAGGCCCTAATGTTGTGTTCCTTCCTTTTATCATCATCATCATCATCATCATCATCATCATTGTTATCACCAACATCATCTTCTTCTTAATCATAGTCATCACCATCATCATCATCATTGTAATTGGCAGTTAAATCAAAATATTGGTTCAACAGGATTTTTCTCTAATAAGTTTAGTCTTCATTACATTCTTATTCGGGCCTTCGCTTTTTATTTTTAAACGATCTGATTTCTATTGTAGTAAATAATCATCTTTTCCTTAGTCAATGTTTGGATTAAGGCATTTTGTGAGTAATGTATTTCTGTCCTTGTCTCAGAGTTCTGTTATGCGAGCACCCGTAATTCGTACAATAGCATTGTTATTGGCATTTGTAAACAGTCTTTTACTTGGATGTGTGTTTGCATTGAAAATATTTTTTCACTAGTGCTCCTTGGAAGCTCATCCATATGATCTGGAGTTGCTTTTTTTTATATATTGACACCTTATTTATCAGAACTCCATACAAGGGTCTTGATTTTACTTTTATAAATTGTTGGTATTTTATCTATTTTTATATTAACTTTACAATCAATCAATAGGTTTTTAAGTTAAAGCGATTTTTTTTATCTTCAGTAAATTAACTAGGAATAAATCAAATGTCTTTGGCGTTACAAATGCATTATACGGTCAAGGTATCAGTCTTTACACAAGGATAATGATATACTGTGCAAGATGCTTTCTGTCTCTCCTGTTTTTTTCACTAACAATTTATTTCTTAGCCTATTGTTTAAATAACTAAACAGGTCCAAAAGAAAAATCAAAGATTTGGTAAACCTTTTTTCAGTCAAAATTCATATCAAAGTAAGAATTCAGTGCCTGCTTAGATACCTGCTTACCATGTATTTTAACTCAAGAACATGTGACCAGAGATACAAGTACAATTTGGAAAACGACAACTCCTCACACAAAAATCATACCAGAATACCCAATTAAAACTCAACAATAAGAGATAATATTAAATCAGGTATTACAAAGAATATAAAAAACATGAATGCACCCACCGTGGTAGCAAGCATAGAAATTTAGCCTTTTTGAAAATGCAAAAAAAATAACGCTTTAAGATTAGTTTATTCTGTAATTCATAAATACTTGTACTAATTACAGATAATGTTACTTGTAATATACTTGTCCTTCCACATGCCTCTCACCGCGTTTGTTCTTGTAAACGGAAGAAAAAAAATGTCGTTAAAGGCAGGAATGGTGCCCATTCCCCCCAAGGCTTCTCCTTGGCGGATTAAAGTGCTACATTTGAGTCACCCATATTTACAGCTTTGTGGGCGGAGACAATACATTTCACAATCAGCAGGAGACATTTTTTTCATAATAATATTTTTGGCTTTTTTAGCATTTTCTTTTTGCCATTTTTGAGAAAGCTCCTTGTATGAAAAAGATCCTCCTTTTTGAGAGGACTGATAGAGTGTGCATATTTTTCAATCTCAAAAAAAAAGTTGGACTACAGCTTGACTTCACTTTTCAAAACCAACCATTATTTACGATTTTTTTCTGGCTCAGAAGAGTAAGGTACAAGTTTTTTTTAATGTTTAAGGTAGCTATCCTGCACGCATTTCGAGGCCATTAAATAAAAATTTTTCGGTGTAAACGTCATTTTCCTCCAGTAATTGGAGCTCAGATGGTGCACTTTCGAGGGACTTGGATTTGGTGAGAATCATTGGCTTTTTCTTTTGTAAAATTTCACATTCTTTTCGCCTGCTCAAGGAATCGAAATCAGAATTTCTTGATTGCGGTGCAGCTGTACTAACCAATAAGCCTACTCGTTTAAATGGATTTGTTATGCTACTGAATACGTCTCCTTAAACAAATGACTTTTTATCGTAAATATGTAGGAAAAGCAACAGTGTATTTAGGCTGTAAAGGACAACAAGAATAGCGTCCTTCTCTTCTAGTTCAAGAAAATATTCAGTATAAAAGGTTTTAGCGTTGTTATGGATAAAAAGCAGTACTTTAACCTATACACTAGGTCATATTACATGCTCATCTCTAATATGTAACAAGATATAAATGACAAAGCTTATTTGTAATGTGAAGGTTACGACATAGATTATAGTCAATGTAGAAAAAAATGCCCAATAAGTATATTTAACCGTAAAAATATCATAAGCAATAGTAATTACAGTTTATCTTTATGGTAAGTGATTCATAAATGTTTGTAAATGTTATACATGTATTATACATGTATATGCATATATATATACATAATTATACATATATATATATCGATATATAGATCTTTCTCCCCCACCTCTCTAAACATATCTACCTATCTATCTATATATATATGTTTAGAGAGATGGGGGAGAAAGGAGAGGTAAAGATAGAGGAGAGAGAGAGAAGAAGAGGAACAAGGAGAGGAAGAATAACAACAGAGATAAAGTTGTAGATTTTATTTTTAAGTACCCGGGTAAAAATGTATAGGATATTATGATGTAAACAATCCTATATTTAAGTAATGAAAGCGCTCCATGTAGTAATTCGTAAATATAAAATCTTTGCAGTTGGCATGAGAAATATATTCCATTTAATACTTCATCATTATCGATCGAAAGATTCTTATATTAATAACACAACCTGAAAACCTCAACTAAAAAATCTACTCAAGATCTAAAGGACGCTATAGAGGTGTTACTAATTACACATCACTAGGAAACAAAACAATAGGGACATGATAATACAAAAGGAAAATTAACTAACAAGAAAACAATGGATACCAGGGAGAGGGAAAACGATAACAAAGCAATTATGCGCGATACATGAAGTAAAAGGATAAATCGCTACAAATGAACCTCTTAAATAAACGGTGTCAGATCTTTTTTTGTTGATTATGTACACTTGGACTCGTTAGTAGACAATACATTTCAAGTAATAGGCTTTTGTAGCTACGATTAAGTATGAGTTCATGATATTCCAGACTTTTCCTGATCAGTATGGTTTTCTCCTATTTGTAGTATCAGCACAGTATATATTCAGTAAGGACGATACTGTCACAATACTCTTCAAGGAGAATAGGAAATTTAAAAAGACACAGAAAAACCAACCATTATAAGATCATTAAAATCTCTACTGTTTAGAGTTTCCCTAAAGTTTGTAATTGCTGAATATTGCTTGGGCTTAGATTTAGTTAACAGCTAAACCTTTAAATAAAACCTAACCTTACAAAAATTATTCTCACTGTAAACCTAACCACAGCATCTTTTCCTAGTTGTTTTTTCACTTTTACTATGTAGTAATTTCCTCTTCTTTAAATTAATACTATCTTGCTGTAATTAGAATTTTGAAAGCAATAAATTTTTGCTCAATTTCAATTTTATGTATTTTTAACCCCCCCCCCCCAGTTAATTCTATATTTGCTTTGAATTAGCGTGAATTTTAAGGGCGATATATTTAGAGAACAAGGGTCCTATTGCAAAGAGCCCTATAGAAAGATATTTGATGAATAATAAGTATATAATCTAAACTGTTAAGTGTATAGGTACATTTTCATGTATTTTTTTAATGTAAATTTTACCTCGTTTCATTCATAAATCTTGTTGTTTTAAATTTTGCAGGCCAACGTCATGTCATCATCATCATCATCATCATCATATTCGGTTTAACGTCCGTTTTACATGCTAGCATGTGTTGGACCCTTTCTTGAAATTGACTTCCAAATTATCCTATCCTTATATACTGTATAGAGTCCTGTATAGAAAAATAATTGGTAACAAAGTATTTAAAAACTTCCTTCTTTTGTTCTTTCCATAAAAGTTTTGAAGCAGTCCACACCTCTTTCTTTACGTTCTCATCCTAATTGTGTCTTGGAGCCATTTGGCAAAATAAAACCTTGTTCTCTTTAGGCACATATCGAAATTTCCTTCGATTCTTTTGTCTTTTTCTATCAGTTTGATCTTCCATCTTTTAAATTCTCTGTTAATTGTCATCATTTTTTGCTTCTTTCTTTCGCTTCTTCTTTGTTTCTCTTCCTTTCTCTCGTGGTGACTTGTTAGGAGTAGAAAAGGGTAAAAGAAAGCTGCTTTGTTTTGTTAGAAAATTTAGATTTTTGTGGTTTTGTGACAATGTTGGGGAATATATGTCACAAATAAATTTGTACCAAAGCCCCAAGAAACATTTACTAAAACCTAACTTAATTAGAGTCACTCTTATTTCAAACTTAAGCTATGTCAAAAACATATATACAGTATACAAGGCATTATTTAATTAAAAAACTCGATAAGCCGCGTGAATAGAATAGTGTATGGAATAATTATTCTCTTAATGGCAGGGATTAAGCAATTTTAACAAATTTTCTAGTTCTCTTGATTTTATCAAAGATGTTTCAATTATAACCTTAATTACTGAACTAATTAGAGCAACTTATACATTACCGTGAACTCTTGAACAGTGGTCACCTTACTTTCAATCCTCCATGCCCTTAATATGTCCCCTCACCGTTATCATTGAAATGGGGCCTTCAACCAAAAACTGACCGGGAATTGAGGAAAGTCTATAAACCAAAATGAGAGGAGAAAAGTAAAAACTAGGACAGATACGACGTACTGACGAAAATAAGCGTTTGCACACACAATCTTTTCTGGTACGTTGTAGTTGTTCGTAGAGTTTGGGGCTGGAAGTTCAAGAAGAAATTTTGGCTGCTGCTGTCATAGAGCTGAGATATTAATGTAACTGTAAAAATCTACCTACAGTGGAACCCCGGTAACGCGACCACCGACGGGACCAGCCCCAGGTGGTCGTGTTAACGACCCGACCTCTGTAAAAACTGAACCGGAGCGAGGTCGTCGTGCACGGTTCAGTAAACATTCACCAAGCTTGACGGAGGGGTAGGTATAGGTCTTACATGTGTTGCAATAAAACTGGTATCTTACTGTGAAATGCAATTTTAAACGTTAATTCTCATTTTAGTTCAACTTTCACAGGGAGGCAGAAGACGTCCAGAGCATCAGAGAGCATCAGCAGGTATCCCGACCTGGGTACATCAATAGATATGATCCATAGTTGATAATGTCATCATCGATAGAGTTTGACATGTACCGGTTCCACGTTTGCCGTTGTCCATCCCCGGATATGTCTCTGATAACCGATCCCAATCTCACTTCTGGATGATGGCACCATGTGAGAGAAGTTCGAGCCCAACAATCATTTTAATGAAAATTACTGGTGCATTTGTTTTGATAGCAATTTCTCTGTAAACTGTTCATTTGATCGACTTTGAAATAAAAAATAAAACAATATTCTCCATTATACTCTCTTTATTGTTATAAACATTACATTTTAATAAAATTGTTATAAAATTTACACTCAATATGGTTCAGATTTTTACACGCATTCGTTCATCTTTCAAGACAAAGAAATAACAACACACCCGATTTGTTTCAATCAGAAACAAGCCTAAATTAAACCTTAATTATGATTACCGTCTTTGTTCTATGTAACGGCAATTATGGCATTTCATAATTAGATCAGGAGTGGAGGCATAATGAGAGTTAAAATCACGAACAATAGACACAGTTGATTAAAGTGTCGCCTATGATTAGCGGTCGTTATTAATTCAGGAGTCGGCTAATCGACAGATTGATGAAAGGAATGTGAATATGAGTGATTAAAAAAATGCCGGTGGCAAGAGAATTCTTTGTTTTTATCCAAGCCTTAATTGTCAAAGTGAATTGAGACCTATTCAGAGATTTAAATTTACCGCGAGCCGCACACGCAGAGCTAGCTGCTGGCTTATAGCAACAGCATTTTAAATCGCGACCACAGAGTCGAAACAATTTGAAAATACGGAATAGGCCGGGGTACCCATTGAAATTGTGTTTCAAAACTTTTTCCTCAGAACGTCATCAACTGGCTTGAGGAAGAATACTTTTTTATTTGTTTTTATTGATTATTGGTTAATTAGGTCGCGCGGTCACTCAAGCTGCTAATTGCTCTGCCGTGGTCATGTTAGGGGGTTGAAATATGCACTTTTTGACCAATTATTTGCTGGTCGTTCTTCTGGGAGCCGGGGTGGTCGCGTTAGTGAAGATATTTTACATTGTTTAATAAGGGAAAAAATCGGGACTTTGAAAAAGTGGTCGTGTTGGCAGGGTGGTAGCGTCAGGGAGGTAGTCGTCAACCGGGGTTCCACTGTATATTTTTTTCCTGACAATTTTTGTTTCCTGTAATAAAAATGAGTAAAACAAATTTGACCATACTGTAGTTTGATTTAAGCGTACAGAGTGGTGCTGAGAGATATGCATATAATACATGATATATCTTATTAGACTGTGTGAGGGTTACAGTTACAGTTGCAATTTTTCCATCGGCCGGTGTTTCCATCCTCCAGCTGAGGGTTGGATGTTAGACACAGTTGCGCGTTCTTTGCAGTTGTCTGCCCTTCTGATTGCTAGCAGATAGTTCAATTGTCTGTTGTTTGTTGACCACGTAGTGCGGGCCCCTTTTGTGGTTTTAAACTAAGTTATTAAAGGAAATATTGGTTTCCTGTTGTCCAGAAGAGAAAATGGGAATGTTGCCCAGATACGTGTTGAATTACTACGTGTCTAGAATATTAAGTCGGCTCAATTGAGCTTTGAGAAATGATCTGATTACTGTATAACATAACTCTCGTTGTTATGATTGAACGGAAAGGGTAAAATGGGTAGGATCACAGAAATTAAATCAAGGGAGTAACATGAGGTTCCGAAGTTTTGGCTATTTTTGCTGATCAAGATGAAAATTGGAAACATTATATATACCATAGGACAATGTATTTTCCGAAATAAAAGCACAAAATGCAAGTGGCTTGCTTGCTTTCTCTTTGTATGGAACAGATTCTTTACCTGCCCCATACCTGTTTAGGTGGAGTATCGGACAGCTGGTAAAGGAGTAACATTGTGTTTTGCTTGTGAGCAGAAGGAAAATAGAAGCTCTTGGTCATTTCAACAAACACGAAGGAGCATAACACGAGAATGAGGCTGAATATGTTAAAGACTAAGGAAACAGAATACCAACTGACGAACTTGAGTCGTTTGAAATCGGATTTGTATAATGTGGATACCATGACTATTGAAATATGTGGCTCTCCAAGTAATCGAACATTCAACTAGCAAATGTCGTCACGGTGAAAACCCTTACAGCCCTATTATGGTACTAAAGCATTCAAAGATTTTTGATACCATCATAAGTGTCAGTTAGTCTGCATGGTGATGGTCTGCGCCCAGATGATGACTTCGGACACCTATTTCTATCTTCAATTTTTCTATGACAGTTTCAATTAAACAAATGACTCCCAGTACCAAGCAGACCATCAGTGATCAGAGGATGTAAAAATCTTCGGACCCAAGACTGGCCGCGCATTTGAGAGTGTGACTCAATATATGATTGTAATGACTTAACAGATATTATCTTATAAAATGCCCTTTCCTTAACTATCAGTAATGTCAGTGGTCATCTTTTATTAAATCCTTTATGAAATCTTTCCTTCATTCTACCTCTCCTCCTATTCTTTTGCTTTACAAGACTAGCCTGAATACCAGCATTGGTTCTTAGGATCCTCATCTTAACCTTTATTTTCCTTCTTTTTCGACTAAACTCGTAACATTTTTCTTCATGATCTTTCGGATCTTTCGGATCTTTCAACTGTCAGAGTACAAGAACTTGAACCTAAAATTAAGCCTTGCATGTGCTTAGGTTGGCTCTTTTTCATGCTACTGTTTATCTGTTTTTCCTGTATCATTGTCCCGCTTCGGACTCCCACTCGGTATTTGAGACAGTACTTGACTCCAATGATAAGTCCTTGGACAAGTATGACGTTGCTAATGTCTTTATCTTTGATGATTTCAATGCTCGTAACATGATCTGGATGACTTATTTTAATAGGACTTACAGACCTGAAAAAGTTACTTACAACTTCGTTTTTGCTCATGACCTTGCACAAGCTGTTAATTTTCCCACAAGATTTCCTAATTCTGACACAGAATAGCCTTTTGTACGTCTGTATCTATTGTACTTCTGTGTGAAAAGATATCAATAATAGAGAATAACTGTTGTATCGTTTGTATGACTTTGACAGAAATTTCTATGAGGTTCTTGCTTTGGAATAAAATCTTCTTGTTGTGCATGACAGATGTAATCTAGGTGTTGATAGTTTAAAGGTTTCTTAACTCATTCAGTAAATATTTGACAATAAATTGCTTCAAAGTAAAAAATTTTTGTAAATCTTTTGTTCCAAGTGACAAATTAATATTCTACGTTTGGATTTAAATTTGGCATAAAAACCAAAGATAAAGGGGGTCCTCATCTTACAATGTGAATGCAACTGTAATGTGATATTACCATGAAAACAACCCTGTCCAGATCAGATTGTTATTTTTTCTGTAAGCAATAAAAAATCCTCAAATTTGAAGACACATTGAATTGAATATGAAAAAGAACTCAAGTAGGAGTCAATTAATGAGTATAATAAGAAAAGGGGACGTCACGTTTAAAACGTGAACAATATGAAGATCTCTGTCGGAGATGTGTTATAAGGCATTAGGGGGTTCTTTCACCAGAACCCCCTTAAGCCTTATAATTCACTTCTCTTTAGCCATCATTTGTGTCTCATCTGTTATGTATTGCTAACAGATACATAATGACAAAACAGATGATTCACTATAAAATTCGAAAGATTTCATCTTCTTTCTTTTAATTGTTTACATCAATAATCGGAGACTCAATTATAGTGCTTAAACAATTTTATCTTAAAATAAATATTTTTACTTGAGGTGAGACGCAGGTCATAAAAGGGTGATGTCTTAGTCATTTCCTTTATTGCTTTCATCGTCGTCATCATTATCAATATCATTACCATCATCGTCATAAAGATCGTCATGATTATCAGATATCAAAACTGGCTATATGCTAGTCACTTTCTTTTTGGTGGTCATCATCATCATCATAGTCGGCATTTATTTTTCAAGCCATTGCCTCAATCCAATAACCCTAACTTGGAATTAAATTCTCTTTCACTTGAACAGAGCTTTTTGTCAGACGAAATTGTATTTGTTAGCAGTAGAAATAATTACGTCCTGGGTATGACGTTAAACTGCACCCGGCAGCAGGACCCTAGTTCGGGAGTTCCGGGGTTTTGAGGAGAATGTCACTACCTCTTAACTGCTGTTGTGCTGGGTCACCCTTGGGCAAGGTGTAGCACCCAAATGCCTCCCTCACTGGGTTACGTTGTCCCAAGAGCACTGTTCCTTGTGGCTGGTGACAATAAATGCTGACCAGAGAGAGATAGCTTTTTGCTCCCACTGCCTTGTGGGTGGTCTTGGCTGACCAAAGGCTGATGGTGGCTAGCAACCAGAGAAGGCGGAANGCTGGGTCACCCTTGGGCAAGGTGTAGCACCCAAATGCCTCCCTCACTGGGTTACGTTGTCCCAAGAGCACTGTTCCTTGTGGCTGGTGACAATAAATGCTGACCAGAGAGAGATAGCTTTTTGCTCCCACTGCCTTGTGGGTGGTCTTGGCTGACCAAAGGCTGATGGTGGCTAGCAACCAGAGAAGGCGGAAGAACCCTGTACGGGTCAACGGCAGCTAGCTAGAGCTGGTGTTCTCAAGAAACACACCCGGCAGAAGGCAAACGACAAGAAGACAGAGACTGAAATTCATTACCAGCTGGAACAAGGATCTCCAGTTCAAGAGGAGTGACTGTGAAATTTTAGCACTGACAAAAGAGAGGAATAGATGGAAGACCATGATCTCCAACGTCCTGAAAGAATAAGGAACTCAGAAGAAGAAGAAGAAGAAGAAGAAGAAGAAGAAATAATTAACGTCACTTTGTACTCTTCTGGGGACAATTCAGAAAAATAATAAAAACGTTAAACTATCCTTGTTAAAAGAAATTATTACTTTAGTGACTTCCGGTCACTTTCGGCCGCAATAACGCAGAAAACCCTAAAATACCCATTTTGAGTATATTTTCCTTAAGGAATATATGTTAGATTCTTCAGACCCCCTGTAAAAATGAAAAGGTGTCTGCTAGAAGAAGTCTTTACATGACGACATTTGTACATCCCTAAAGAACTATTTTCAGATAAATGAACATGCTAAGAAAACAAGAAATCAGGGACTGTTATTTAAATTCCGAAAATGAGATTAGAACTGGGCAAAACAGGCTTTTTTAGTGCTGGGACAATATTTTACAACCAATTTCTTTTGGAAATAAGGAATGTTGAAAACTTTACCTCTTTTAAAGCAAAAATGCTACTTTTTAAAAATGATTTTAACAGATTTTTTGTTCTTCTTGGTCAAACTAGGATAGCAGTATTATTTTACTGACGTTTTATACCAATTCAAACATTTTAATAATTTTTTTTCTTCAAAAAATCTCCAGTTGGTAAACAATTTACTGGGTGTGTAAGTTCGAATTGAGTCTGGCTTATTCCCTAATCTTAGAGGTTCGAAACATTTTTCAAAATTTTGGCAGTACTTGTGATTGCTGATATTTGTACACAACCGCTTACATAGAAAAGGCTCTTTCAAATGCTTTTAAAGTTCGAATGGAATTGTTCCAAGAGCCACGGGACTATTGAAGTCTCAACTTTCTGCTCTACACGAATGACACCAGCCAAGTCAATGTATTTTAAAATTTTTTCGGCATGTTTTTCTCTCACTCGATGATCTTTTAGAACAGCTATATTAATAAGAATCCATTTACTATTTGTTTTGACTATGATATCAGGTATAATAATAATAATAATAATAATAATAATAATAATAATAATAATAACAACAATAATAACATAGACAATTTGGAATAAGTAGGTGTTTGAAGGACCTAGAAGGGTAAGTGAAAGATAATGATGGTTAGTTGTGCTAACTAAATAGGGGTTAGTGTTGATTAGTATGCGTTAGTAGGAGTCAAAAGGGACTAGAAGAGTAAGTAGGTGGTAGTAGACGTTAGTAGGGATCAGCAAGGGGTATTAAATGGTAATAAAAGTTAATTAAAATTAATTAGGGCAGCAGAGCTGCCCATTTTGTGGGTAAGAATTGGTTCTTTTACTTGCAGCTGCTACCAGTTCAGGGGATCTTACTTCTCTATACGTCTTCCTCTTCATCGCTTGCATATTTTCCTTCACACAATTATACCATCTCCTCTTCGGTCTTTCCCTTCGTCTCATACCATGTAGTCTTATAAACCTATGACTCTTCGTCCAGCATACTCTTCGTCTGTTCTCTTCACAGGCCTACACCACCTTAACCTGACCTTACGCAATTTTCTTGTAAAGTCTCCAACCGCCGGTCAGTCTGCGTAACCACCGCCGCATGTACATCCCTGCTACATTTATTTTGCTTTCCAAGCTGTTAGTCACTGGTACCGTTTCGATTCCATACATCAAGGTCGTCTTGACCACGGTCTTGTACACTTTACTTTGACTATCACTCGTACTCTCCTGTTGCAAAACACTCCAGTCATTTTCTACGAACTACACCATCCGGACTGTATTCTTTTTCTTACCTCTCTATTATTTCCACCATCACACTGTATTGTTGAGCTAAGGCATTTGAGCTCCTGTTTCTCGCGAACGTTATCTTCACCTGTGTTTATCGGGGGTGAGTCCACCTTTTTAATGATGCACATCTGTTCGGTTTTGACCTACTGGCCTTCAGTCCCTTTTTCTACAGTGCCTTCCTCCACCTCTCCAGTTTTCCCTCTGCTTCAGCTTTCTCCTCAATGACCAGAAATACATCGTCGGAAAACATCATGTTGGTTGGGCTCTCTTCTCACACGCGCTGTCAGTTCATCCATTACAATTAGAAAATGTAGAGGACTTAAAGCGGAACCTTGATGTAGGCCTACATCATCTTTACATGACTTTATCCTATCCACTGCAAACCTGACCAGTTTTATGTCCTGTGTTGATATCCTGTATGCATTCTCTCGTGCAGTAACAGACCTGCGACCTTGGAACGCGATCAAATGCCTTCTCTAGATGAATGAAAGTACTTCGCAGCTCTTTCTGCTCCTCTCAGGCATCCATCGTACCCAAAGCAAAACTTGCATCCGTTGTGCTTCGCTCGGGCATACAGCGAAATTGCTCTTTACTGATTTCTATTTCCGATCTTATCCTAGCATCAACTATCCTTTCCAACAACTTCATAGGGTGACTAAGCAACTTTATGCCTCTGTAGTTAGAGCAGCACTGAACATCACATTTGTTTTTACAGATGGATACGAGGATGATCCTTCTCTAAGTGTCTGGTATTTTCTCTGTCATCATTATCTTGTTGAATAAGGCTGTAGGAAAAGTTGCAGCGCTTTAACCTAGGTATTTTAACACTTCTACTGGGATCTCGTCTGTAATTACTGCCTTCCCGTTCTTCGTTTGATCAAGAGGTCTCTTCACTTCTTCTTTCTTTATTTCACCAACCTCTCGCTCAGTGTACTGCCCGTCAGTTTCTATCTCTTTCTTGGGATTTTCAGGGTTTCAAAATACTTCTTCTAACTGTCTAATTTTTCGTGCATAGCACTCGCCACTTTTATCATTGATTGTTTTACCATGTCTATCCTTCGAAACTTTATGCATTTGATTTGCAGCAAGGTACACTGTCTGCTAACTGTTGACGGTTTCTGTATTCCAAAGACGTTTGTCATACGCTTTAGACTTGACTTTTGCTGCTGTCTGCTTAGTGTCTTTCATGGACAGTGTGTACTGGAGCTTGTTTACTCCACTGTATTCTTAGTCTAGCTTTCTATATGCTGAATTCTTTTTCTTGATACCCTCTTTCACGTATTCATTCCACCACCGTGTCTCTTTATCTCTTTCCCACTCATGAGGTACTTCAAAGCATGGCTGTTGCTTTAGATCTGAGAACGTCTGCTGTCTCTTCCCAATCCACAGGGAATTGTTCACCAAGCTCTTTAGTAAGGCCGCTCACAAAATTTTACTTTAACTCAGGTCCTTTCATCTCACAGCATTTAAACCTAGAACTCCACATTCTTTGGACTTTGTGCTAACATTTTCATTTTAGCCCTGCAGACTACTGGCCTGTGTTGGAGCGTTACACACTCCCCAACAACCATTTTCCTGTTCATGATCACTTTCAAATGTCCTCGCCTGCATATGATGTAATCTATCTGACTTTTACTGTTGCCAGTTTTATAGGTTATTCTCTGTTCTCCGGGTATCTGAAGGTTAGTGCTCACTAATGCCAGTTAGAACCTCGTTGGCGAGATCTACCATGCTCTGGCTTTCCTGATTTCCTGTACTTCGACTGTGTTTTCCCAACACACCTTCGTCGCCTGATTTGCCTTCCCCAACATGCCTATTTAGATCTGTGGCTACGAACACACGCTTCTACCTGTGTACTCCCATCAAAGTTGCATCCATCTTTCTCCAGAATTCTTCCTTCAAATTATCGCAGCCTGTCTGGGGCGCAAGTGCACAGATGATGCTTATCAACTCCCCTTTGCATTCAGATCCGTCACTCTATCCACTTCTATCATCCCTCCTATCAGACTAAGGTTTAGTACGATATATAGGCTCTTTTTTCTACTATCAGTGCCATCGTATTACAGTTTATAGCCAACACCAATATCTCTGGTGTTTGATCCCTTCCCCTTCGTTTCTTAGAAGCACAGGGCTTGGACCTTCCTCCTCTCCGTAAGGTCTACCACCTCCATTTATTACCATTAATTTAAGTTCTTTCCACTACTGTTTCTTTATTTGTTGTCTCTTCCTGATTCGTCTTCCATTTCTTTGCACGTACCTTTTGGTTCTTTTACCAATAACATAATTTCCATTCCCTCGCTCGTTACCCAAAGAAAAGGCGATCGTTGTTGACTTGTGCCTTGACCGATCGATATGATTTGATTTGTACTACTTGACGTCATTCATGAGTTTTGGCGTGGATTTCTACGGCTAAAATTGCAGCGAGTGGCCTCTCGTGAAGAACGCTCATGCACCCAAGGATGCTACGTCCCCATCCAAAACGGACGGGTCAACAGTATGACAGCTCCGTAATCCAGGAAAGGGTGGCTGTCCGACATTGCCCAGGGGTGAGCAAGGGACTATGCAAGGCACGATTGTCCATTCCCCGAGTTTCAATTAAAACCCGCAACGAGTAAAAATTAAAAGCTGCAAAATAAAAAGGTTTCTTCAGTTAGTAAGTATTTTTACTGGGTTTATTGTTTACTTATCAGTGTGACGCAAAAATTCCATTTAATATTGGCTGCCAACTATTGGGTATACTTAACCTCCTTGTCGTTGATAAGGAAAGGAAAGCTTAATCAGATACGTGAAGCTCTGAAAAATGTTGTATTTGCATTTTTTTTATGGATCAATTACGTATACACTGATCAACATTTAGTAAACGTGTGTTTGACAGTAAGCAAATAATCTAAGCTTTCAAAAGGGAAGTACATACAACTATAATCCTCGCTGTTTGGACAGCCATCAACCTCCATTTCTGTGTCTAAAACCCTTACAAACGTGTCGTTGCCTTTGTCAAATCCATTAATCTTACATAGAAATAGGCGCGCACAGTCTTGTAGTGTTTGTTGCTACTAGTTATTAAGTAATGGAACTTCCATCACAGTTTGTCTCTTATCTCTCAGTTGTTCGCTGTTTGACTAAAATGCGAAACCATATCAATGAAAAAATCCTTTCAGATCAATTTACTTTCAAGGGCACCCAAATAACAATGGGCAAAGAAAGCAAAAGGAAATAAACTGAAGTTGTAACAGGCGATCTTTTATACCTACTGAAAGCAAAACGTGTGCTACAAAAATCTTTCTTGCTGTGATAAAATTGTTAGTTGAGGCAATGCATTATAGTAGAATGGTAGAGTATTAAAACTACAGGAGAAGCCAAAATAAAAATAAACGTATTATTAAAAGAAGACTATCTTTTTTTCTTGAGGCAAGTTATTTTTATTGGACGTGGGTTATTTTGTATCAGGGGCATCAGCAGACTTATCATGATTGGTAATATGAGCCAAATGGGTTGACTTTCAAAAAGCCTTATCGCTTATAAGAATTTAAAGGAAGCCTTTGATATTTTGGTCAGGATGTTAATTGTCTTCAGAATTAGAGAAGAAAGTCCTTTTTGATTTTGTGGGCAAAATTGCTTTTTGTGTACAGCATTAAGCCCCTGTGGCATCAGGCGTTGTCAAATAAAAGAGCTGTGAAGATTTTGAGAGCATTATACATTAAATTTCAAACTCAGTAAGAGATTCTTTCTTGCCTGGTCAGGCGTACTTGAAGACGTTTACAAAAAGGATTAATATTTAAAATAATGATTTGTGTACCCCAAACTTTTAGCTTGGTTCCTTTTCAACGTTAAATTTTTCTCCTCTTGCCCATGCCACAAACAAATGAATGGAGTCATTAGCTGATGGCTTGTGTCGTTCTGATAAAAGATGCTCTTAGTGGAACGAGTGACAGCACCTTCTGTTTTCACGACTATGGCACAAAAGATCTAACCCAAGTTTCAAAGGGTGGAGGAGAGGGGGGATGTCCGACAAATTAAATGAAGAGCAGGTGTATCAAGTCAAAGTTCATAGGACAGCATTTCATTTTATTAGATAATAAACAAACATATGCATATCGGCTATCTCTTTTTCTCATAGGACAATGTGAGCAAAGAATATTTGCACCAAAGGAAATGTAACTGGCTTGGTGTAATTTTGGATACTGGCATAGAGAAATAATTATTTGATGCAAAGATTCCTATTTTTTTATCATCAATGTCCCATATAAACTTGTAGTAAAACATATTTGATATCTGGATATGCAAGTATCTGTAAAGGTCAACTCATGGACAAAGAGTTACTTTAGAAATCAATGTTGTATTATGACAAAGATCAGGACTAAACCTTTTTATGTTAATTTCTATACCTGAAACGATTAGCTAAGGTTTTAAAAAGGAAAAACAATGAAAATTGTTGTTTTCAGATGAGTTGATGATGACTGGAGACTCTTGGGAGGAGCTCAACCAAAGCTGACTGAAATGGCTGCTGATTTGGAAAAGAAAGACTTCAAAGACCACACAAACGAAACAGAAGATGATCAATGGTACAGGAAGAGGTAAGATTATCATCTGAAACTGACAGAGAAAGTCAACCATCCTGGCACAACAATGTGCATAGAAGGTGAGTAAAAGAGGCTCTGAGCTCTCTCGCTAGATAGTACAAATGAAGGGATTTAGCAGAAATTATCTAAGCCAAATGTACTGAAAGTTAAGATATACAAAGCGGTTATCAGGTCTTATTCATCTCTGAAGTGTGCTCTGAAAAATACTGAAATGGGCGCAATTTCAAATACTGGGGATCAAAGGGGGACCACAATGGAGAGTGTTGGGATTGGCCAGATATTGATATGCATTAGGATAACAAGGTAATGATGGTATGTAGCCTTGAGAATTAGCTAATTGTGGTAAGTACAAATCATAATCTCTAATAGCCGGTTTATGAAGACTTTATGCTTGTATGTGTGATAGAATGCTATAGTTAACTTTTACGACGAAATCACTGAAGTATATTTTAATGAGGGTGGGTGAGAAACACGACGTATATTTATATAAGCAGTCGATACTTTTTTCAGCAAAATATTACAAAGCAATGGGGATACGTTTCTGGTCTCATTTTAACACTGATTCTGAAAACCGTTTTGGCCCATCGCGTCACTTTTTCTTTGTTAATGTAACGCACATTTTACACAAAAAATTTCGAAATAGACCGAAAGATCTAGTATCATTCTGTTGGCCTAGGATAAAAATATTGTAAGTAGTCCACTTAAAATATTTTTAATTGCGTTATAGTACCTATCATAAAAGAAAAGTTTCCCAATGTTATCAAAAGTGGATTTTCTACAGTTTCACTTTTTATTTTTTGACCTAGAAATACCTTATTATCCGCCAATTTATTATCTAACGACGCAAATCCAACTTCCTTCACCTAAATGAACACTGCATCCATACTCGGATGGCTATTAAGATCAAAGTGTTACAAATCATCATGAAAAGATAGAGACTTATGAAAAGTCAATCAAAGATAAGTATCAAAAGCAACAAGAAATGAAGAACTGTAGTCCATGCTTTCTTTGCCTGAATTTTGTTGAATTTGGAATTTGGAGTAGAGATAGTCCCCGGAGACAGGCACGGGATCAAGATCGAAATGTCAAAAAGGCAATATTGCAAATGGTAGACTTTGATATTTCATTCTGTGTCGATTTGTCTTGAGAAAATCTTCCCTTATCACCAAGCAAATATAGCATTCGGTCGTGTGTTGTGATGGTTCACGCCACACCATAGGTATTCGAAATCTTAGGTGATACTTTTGCTTTTTCTGTAGTCCATAAATGAAGCTGTAACAAATAAAGCAAAGCGCATGTGGAGCCAAAGGCTTATTTTTATTTCCCAGTGGCACTCCAAAAAATATGCTACTTATGCCCTTTTGACAAAATCTGGTATCGCTTTTTTCTCTGAAGAATAAGAAGACTTCATAAATTTTAAAGAAACGATCTGGACTGTTTGAGCAACATTGTCTACGAGCCATACTACAAATCTAAAGAAGACTGCCAAAAGGTTTAAGGATAAGAGTTTGAAGGGGGTCTAGAACTGTAAAACTACGAAAACAGGGTCAAATACCCTTGAATTTTTAAAGAATTGAAAGAATTGATGATATTCTGAAAGTCTTTGTAGAGAGTCCAGAATAGCTGACAATTCCTTTTGAGGGTTATTAGAATGCTTTTACTTGAATTGCTAGTTTCTTTAAAGTTAAAAAGCCTTACCTACACTATCATTTCCTTGCATTTCACTGTAAAATTACACATTCCAGCCTATTTTGACCATAATATGCATTATCGCTAGCGACAAACTCTGATGAGATTAGGTAAAAAGGGACTTTATTTTCAAGAGATTTGGACATAATATTTTGGATGACATATATACTTCTCATGAGTTTTTTTAATTTATCCTATTTCATTGACCTGTAAAAATCTATGGTACGTTTTTATATCAGCGAAATTTTGTTTTAATAAAATATTCATATTGTATAGATTCAAAGTAGAATTCATGGGTTTTCCCTCAGGTGTTTTATCACATAGAAGAAATATGTGACCTAACAATCGCCATCCACCTTTCAAGAAGTCGATTGAAATAGGTATTTCTTTGCACCTTTAATAGAAATGGTGATGTGAAAATCTTGTTAGGATATCTTTTCCCTGTTAGCTGTTTCAGTTATTGTCTGTGAAAAGCATCAATACCTTTGGCTTTTTTTGTGTCATACCCCAAGTTGAGCTGTGATACATTAAGACTGGTTTCATAAGTGTTCTGTTAAGCTTGAGGCGAAGTTGTTCACTGATATGGTCTTTTGTGATGCAGATGTGATATAATCTATTCATGGATGCTATGGACAATTGTTTTCTTCTTTATATATATAGATTATATTATATATTATATATATATATATATATCTTCTGTATCTCCTAGCAGGAAACCAAGCTTTTTAACTGTCCTACAACCCTTTATATTTCTGCCTCCCAGAAATATTTCCGTTTGCTCTGTTTTGCTGTTGTTAACTTTCAAATTATCTCTTATTAGAATCCCTCCAGTCTTATCTGTGATAGGTTTCTTCTCTTTTTCACTTGTTGGTAATCAGCATTACCAGCGTAGGGCTATTTGTCAAGGTCTTTCTCAGTATTGAGAGTAAAATTACTGGTCGCAGGTTGGTAACAGGGTCTTTGATTTTACCAGACTCTTGTGAGGACAAAGACATAGTGCCTTTATATTTATCACAGCATCAAAAACAAATCTTTGAAAAGCTCCAGAAGAAAGAGAGCGATATCTACGTGTATTACTAAATATTCTATTTTCTTTACAGCACGGTTATTGATATTGTTTCCATTGGGTAATCATAGATTGTTATAGATATAAGGCTACTCAATGTCTGTCTCCTGTTATATGTTTCATGTCCATTTACGTTACAAGGGACCATAATGAAAATAAGGTCTTCATGATCTGTATTATGCTACCCCTGCCACCGTTTCTCTAGATTACCATCCCGCCTGTTTGTTTCATTCTTTTTTGTTTCTGTTTACTCTTATTTTTTAACTATTTTGGATAACATCATGTATTAGGTTTTTAACATTTACCTTTGAACATTTGTATTTTTTTGTTAGTGGCGAATAAATAAATACATACATACATACATACATACATACATACATACATACATACACAAAAACTACAAAAGTCAAAGTGGAATGAAAGGTGGCAAGATCATTTTTATTGCAAGAAACTAAATCTACCTCACCCCATGACAGCGCAGCTGAAGCATCATAACTTTACGCATTTCCTCATTGATTTGTTATGATATATACCATGTTTGCTGCGGGTCTGACCTTTTATTCTAGTTTAGATGTGTAAGAGGCCTCCTTTTCCACACTCCTCAATGTTCTCACTTGTGCCTCTGACACAAAAGCATAAAGAAAGCTTTCTTTTTTTTTTGTTTTAATTCGAAAAATGCAAAGGACGTGGATTTGGACTTCGAATTGGCGACTTTGTCCTACAGGTTTTAATATATAGATTTAATACATTTATCTAACTCTAGTTCTTGTTATTTTTCAAACGCTTCATTCAGTGTTTCTTTGATAACTTCGAACAGAGTCAGCTAAAATATTATAAATTCCTGAGGCTTTGATGTTATTCGGGTTTTTAATGCCGGCTGCTACTTTTTCTGTTGATATTTTATTATTAAGTTTTCTAGGCTGCCCATAATATGGCTTTATACTATTGCCATCCTTGCCATAAAAACTCTCCTCGAAATGTTCTCATCTTAAGTATTTGTAAAGGGCTTTCGCTGCAAAATTTAAAGAGATTTAAACACCTTTGAATCATCTTCTAATTGGTCTGGCTATCGCTAACTTTCTTATTTAATTGTCGTTCCTTATATTTCTTGATTTCATGCAGGATCTTATTACACTCTTTTTACATCGCTTTGTACTGATTGACGTCATTACAGCTGGACCGATTTAATAGGAGTTCTTTTTACTTCTCTGAGAATTCTTGAATGTTTGATTGTAAATTATTCGGCTAAGTCTAACTTTCTTAGCATACACAAGACGGTTTTGTGCTGAATTCAAAAAAATTATTTTTAAAAAATTATCGTCTTCCAATCATTAACTTTAAGTCTAAGTCTCTTTCAATTTCATTTTTGTACTTTTTATTCACAGCTCCGTCTTTAATTATTGTTTGGCAGTTAAAAGGTTTCCCTTGTGTGTGTTTTTCTTTTCGAAATAGCTGAAATGGTTCTATTATCAGTCTGCACAGAGGAGCCGTGGCTTAATAGTTAGTGCAACTGCACAGCAACCAAGAGTTTCGGGTTCGATTCCCCTAGCCGTGGAGGAGAATTTAGAACTTTGCAAAGAAAAGAAGCCATTGGTTGGCGTAATGAAGGGCATCCGGCCAAGAAATTCCTCACTGCCAAATCAAAGTCCCTCTGAAGGGCACCGTCTGAGCCCCAATTGCTGGGGGAAAATGACATTTTGGGTATGCGGGCCCATGGGCCTCAGGGTAGAGACAACTCTGCCCTGCAAAGTCTCGTGGTCGCCCTTTGCAAGGCGTAGTACCCGGTTTGCCACCCCTACCGGGGTTACGGACCCTTCAATTCCTGTTGGACCGTCCTGCCTGAGTGGGGGCAGGGCATTCCTGGGCGTATGAACTTCCTCTGAGGTCACCGGTCAGGAATAGCCACTCGCTGCCTTGCGAGTGGGTCCATTTGGGACAAAGGCTAGGCACACCGCCGATAACTGTGGTTGGCGTCAGGAAGGGCATCCGGCCGTAGAAAACAAACCGCCAAATGAAATATGATGCGGATACATAGTCAAATCTTCATACCGGATCGGTCGATGCCCAGGTTACCAACGACCGCCAACATCACTATTGGGCAGGGTGATGCTGGAAACTATGCTACTGTGGAAAAGCGGAAGAAGAAAAGAGGAGGAAAGAAAGGAGAAAAAGAAGAAGAGAAGGAAGGTAAAAGAGAGATCGTTAAGGATTGGTACACTCAATGTAGGAACAATGAATGGAAGGGGAAGGGAGATTGCAGACCTGATGGAAAGGAGGCACATAGACATCATGTGCTTGCAGGAAACTAAGTGGAAAGGGAGCAAGGCAAGGCACCTCGGAGATGGCTACAAGTTGTTCTTTCATGTGATTGATAACAGAAGAAATGGCATTGGAATAGTCCTAAAGGACGCCTTACTGGAGAGCGTACTTGAGTTAGAAAAGCTATCCGACCGGGTAATGAGAATGAAGCTTGAGGTAGAAGGGAAAATGATGAATGTGATCAGTGCATATGGGTCACAGGTTGGATGCCCGCGAGAAGAGAGCGAAGACGTCTGGAAAGACATGGACGCAGCCATCCTGAGAGTACCGAGAGCAGAAAGGAGTTTCATCGGAGCGGATTTCAATGGACATGTCGGAGAAGGGAACAGAGACGATGAAAGTGTGGTGGGAAGGTATGGTTATGGCAGGAGGAACGAAAATGGGCAGCACATTGTCGACTTCTCAAAGAGAACTGAGATGACCATCCTGAATACATACTTCAAGAAAAAGGAAAACCAGAGAGTGACTTATAAAAGTGGAGGAAGATGCACGCAAGTCGATTATATAGTCTGCAGAAGGAAGGATCTGAAGGAAGTTACTGATTGCAAGGTACTAGGTGAAGAGAGTGTAGCTGCACAGCACAAGGTGATTATTTGCAACCTCACTATCAAAACAAAGAAAAGAAGGAAGAAAGTTGTAGAGCCGAGGATAAAGTGGTGGAAGCTGAAGGACCTAGAATGCAGGAGAAACTTCAATCGCGAGCTGTTGGACTTGGTTAGCCCAGAAGCAGATGTGCTAAGTAATTGGACAAGTACTACTGACAGAATACGAGAAGCAGCAAAGACAGTCTTGGGGGTAAGCAAGGGGCGTCAAAAGAGGGACAAAGATACTTGGTGGTGAAATGACAGAGTGCAGGATAGTATCAAGATGAAGAGTGAGGCAAAGAAAAAGTTTGATCATTCAAACAGTGAGGAGGATCGGAGTGAATATTGTGAAAGAAGGAAGAAAGCAAAGGGAGAGGTAGCCAAGGCAAAAGAAGTAGCAATCCAAGACCTTTACAACAGTTTTGACACAAGGGAGGGTGAGAAGGAGCTATACAGAATTGCAAAACAAAAAGACAAGGCTTCCAAAGACATTCAACATGTCAGAGTCATAAAAGATGAGGACGGACAGCTACTCACAAGGGAAGAGGAAGTATTACAAAGATGGAAAAGGTACTTTGAGAATTTGATGAATACCGAGAACCAAAGGGAAATGAGGGAACAGACTCAAGAGAAAAAGGTCCGTGGAGTGGAGAAGCTAGACATTGGTGAAGTGAGAAAAGCACGTAATAAAATGAAGAATGGGAAGGCAGTGGGCCCCGACGATATTCCCATTGAAGCGTGGAAGGCGCTAGGTAGTCAAGGCTTGGAAATACTTACCAATGTCTTCAACCAGGTACTTGCAGGCAGGAAGATGCCAGCTGAATGGAGGGAAAGTGTGCTGGTCCCAGTATATAAGAACAAGGGAGATGTGCAGGAATGTGGTAATTATCGCGGAATTAAGCTGATGTGTCGTGCAATGAAGCTGTGGGAGAGGGTTTTGGATGCAAGGCTGAGAGCTGAGGTTGATATCTGTGCACAGCAGTATGGGTTCATGCCGGGTATGAGTACATCAGATGCGCAATTTGCACTGCGAATGCTAATGGAAAAGTATGGGGAAGGACAGAAGGAGCTTCATTGTGTGTTCATCGACTTAGAGAAGGCGTACGACAGGGTCCCGAGGGATGAGTTATGGTATTGCATGAGGAAGTCTGGAGTAATAGAGAAGTATGTTGAATGGTACAAGATATGTATAAGAATAGCACGACTGCAGTACGGAGTGCCACTGGATTGACTGATTGGTTCGAGGTGAAGGTCGACCTAAACCAAGGCTCAGCCCTAAGCCCTTTCTGTTTGCTATCATTATGGACAAATTGACGGAGGATGTGAGGATGGAGGAGCCCTGGACCATGCTGTTTGCAGATGATATTGTGCTATGTAACACGACGAGAGATGAAGCAGAGGAACAACTGGAAAGGTGGCGGAACGCCCTGGAGAAAAGAGGCATGAAAGTTAGCAGAGCAAAAACNAACAGAGAAGTATGTGGAAATGGTACAAGATATGTATAAGAATAGCATGACTGCAGTACGGAGTGCCGCTGGATTGACTGATTGGTTCGAGGTGAAGGTCGGCCTACACCAAGGCTCAGCCCTAAGCCCCTTTCTGTTTGCTATCATTATGGACAAATTGACGGAGGATGTGAGGATGGAGGAGCCCTGGACCATGCTGTTTGCAGATGATATTGTGCTATGTAACACGACGAGAGATGAAGCAGAGGAACAACTGGAAAGGTGGCGGAACGCCCTGGAGAAAAGAGGCATGAAAGTTAGCAGAGCAAAAACTAAATATCTGGTCTTGAATGGGAGAGGGGACGAAGAGATAAGAATGCAAGGAACGATAGTCAAGAGGGTGGACGAATTCAAGTATCTTGGGTCCACAGTACAGAGCAATGGAGGCTGTGATAGATAAGTGAAAAAAACGAATACAGGTGGGGTAGAACGGATGGAGGAAAGTTATGGGTGTTATTTGCGATAGGAAAATATCTCCGAAGGTAAAGGGCAAAGAATATAAGACAGTTGTGAGACCTGCATTACTATTTGGTCTAGAGACAGTGGCGACATCAAGGAAACAGGAGGCTCAGCTAGAGGTGGCAGAACTACGAATGCTCCGATGGTCGTTGGAAGTCACCCGGTTGGACAGGATACGAAAGGAGTAAATAAGAGGCAGTGCGCATGTGAGGAGACTGGGAGACAAGCAAAGGGAGTCAAGACTGAGGTGGTTTGGCCATGTGCTCAGGAGAGAGGGAGGGTATATAGGAAGGAGAATGCTGGAAATGGATATACCTGGGAGAAGAGGAAGAGGCAGACTGAAGATAAGATATATGGATGTGATTGAAGAGGGCACGAGAGCTGCAGGAGTGCAGCAACATGAGGCAGCAGACAGCGAAATGGAGGAGACAAATCCGCTGTGGCGATCCCTAAAGGGAAAAGCCGAAAGTCAAAGAAGAAGAAGAAGAAGAAGAAGAAGCCTGCATATAACTAACTATCTGATAATCGCTGTTTACTTGCGTGCTACTGTAAGATCATACATCTATTAAGACTTTTTTTGCTATTCCCTGGACACATGATACAATCAAATTGGTTATAATTATGAATAACTTATCTTGAGAACTCCCAAGTGGTAATATGGCAAGCAGGATGTTAAAAAGCGTTGTTCCCTATGAATGGGTTATGAATGTTCCAAAAATCAACAATTGTTTGACTGCTGTTATTTCTCTTCCCCCTTGTGTATTTCTTAAGGTACGCTTCATTTCCGGTGTTACAGGAAAAAGTACTCCCCGAAAAAAGTACTCACCGGTACTTATTTCCCGGATATAAGTACCCCCCTCGGGAAAAAGTACTCCCTGGGATATTAATTGCCCAGGAAATAGGTACTGCTGAAATAAGGTACTCCGATTGTGAATTGGTAACTTTAGACCCTAAGCTTGAGTACTTTTTGGATTTTGATAGTAACAAAACATTTTAAATCAGCTGACAGATTTGTTCAGTCTTAAAACGAATGAATCTTGGCCTTGATAGTTATTATAATAAAATCTTTATTGGCTTGAAAACATGGAATGTCAAAGGGCTTGGGTTTTTTTCCCAGGAAAAAAGTACTCCCGTGATTAAAATTGCAGGGGAGTACAAATTTACCATAGGGGGTATCTATTTCCTAGGGGAAAAGTACTGGGAAGTATTTATTTCCTTGGAAAAAAGTACCCGGGAGTACTTTTTTCCGGGGAGTACTTATTTTCTGTTACACCGGAACGTTTCCAGCTTTTGCATTAAAATTACCTGCTGTCAAAAAAAGATGCTAC
The DNA here is from genome assembly GCA_003991215.1 of Morbakka virulenta. Lineage (NCBI taxonomy): Eukaryota > Metazoa > Cnidaria > Cubozoa > Carybdeida > Carukiidae > Morbakka > Morbakka virulenta. The sequence continues at coordinate 303,481 of RDPX01000396.1, forward strand.
CTTTGTTTCTTCAGAAATCCAGCTCTCCAAATCTGTATACAACTGATCCAATTCATCGGTACCGTTTTTAACGGTTTCTGTGGTGGAAGTATTTACATTCATTACGGTGATAAGATTTTTTACTGTTACTTGCTTGTTCACACTTTTCATCCGTCGTCCTGTATAGCTACTTTTTTCAATAGTGAACCTTTCGAAGACATTTTATGCATTTCCAATTTCGTTTCCTGGTTCTTTACTTTAAATTTGTTTAACCGATATCTTTTCTGAGACTTCCCAATAATTGTGCATATGGTTGACAATTTTCGAAGACACTAAAAAAACATTCCCACAGTGTAGTTACTCAGATAGTAAGTATATCAGGCAATTGCTTCAAATATTTGTGTCCAGGCCCCAGTATAATTTTGTTTCTTGTAAACAGCAAACATCCAATTTTACCTTCTCTTTTGAATTCTTCACGTAAAACTTTAACATACAATGTTGCTAGCTTCAAAATTGATTTCATTCTGTAGTTTGCATTCCTACTGACTTCAAATATGAGCTGGAAAGAACATTGTCCATTTCCACGTTAACTGTTCTAAGAGAATTTGAGGAATAATTTTAAATAATTTTAAATTGACCTCATGCCAGAGGTATTTCTTCTTAATTGTTTTGGTAATTTTTTCCATTAAGGAAAGGCTGCAGTTTAAAGCTGAACTAGAGGTTCCAGAATTCAAAATGCATCTGTGGTTTCTTGGAGACATGTGATTAGACAGACCCGTCAGCGAGTACATTTAATGGACATCACATATGAGAAGACTAAAGCAAAGAGAACAAATGATTCATTGATAGGAAACGTAATCAGAAAGAAGGATGCCAGGCTAGTCAAACGAAAAAAGTGAAGACTGTAGATGAGATTAGTGATGGTTTTCCGACAAGACAAGCACGCAGTTGGATCCCATATGAAGGACGCGGGAGCCCGAACAAAGTGTTGGCGACTGATATACTGTAGCAACTTTTGGAAGAAAACAGCTGAAAGAGAATAAAAAGGCTTTATTAGTTTCATTTACAAGCTTTATTAAAATTCCCCCTTTATTGGATCTAAGTTTAGTTCAAATTCTCTCTTAATTTGATCTGAGTGTAAGTATACCTCACTTTTATTTACGTACTGTCCTATTTTTTTTTATTAAAAAGGTATTTTTATATTACTAAGCCTAACACTTCAAGTAATGAGCACTATTTTGCTTCGGCCTCGTGAAATAATTATCTGCGAACAAGTGAATGACTGCTGTCTCAACCCGGGTCAGGGTTGACACAGCAGTCAGGATCAGGCTGCTCAGGCTACTGTTTGTTATACTTTTCCTCTAATTTCGGAAGCATTGTTTCAGATGCATACAGTCACATTCCAGTTTCCTTTCTCTAATGATTTAATCCTCCGTATACTGTCGTTTTAAACTCTCGATTACAGTCCCCGTTGCTTTGTACAAATGGCTGAAGGTTATCATAGTCTCTCACTTTCTGCACTGTACTTTTCTCCAACCAGATATTCTCTGAATTTTCTCCGCTTAGGACAGGCAATTCGTTTTTCTGTTGTCTTCAGTGCGTCAAAAAACGGGCTAAATGCTGATCCTTGATATAAACCGAAGAAGTACAACCTTTCGATTCTAAACCCCATTAGGAGTCTGATTGACCTCCGCCTCAGAATAAACCATAGTGGTTCTGCCCCAAAAAGGACAACAGTGGCTCAAGTCTTAAGCCTTAGAAGTAGTGTAGAAGGGGTCAAAAGCATTTGGCTCAGTACATCGAGGGAAAATGATTCGCATACTCGACTTCTATGGGGGTCCAGCAAATCTAATGCGTGCGATAAAATGATGTACAGCAATATTAATGCTAAAGTCATATCACTCTACAGAGAAATAGAAGTTTTCGAAATATTCGCTTGTGTACTCCAAAGTGACACAATGTCTCTTTTTTTGTTCATAACTGTATTTGATGACGCCATAAGGAAAGCTATGACCGGGAAGGGGGGAAGATCTAGGCTTTACCATCATTCAGTAAAAATATTAGGAAGACATACAAGACTGGCAGGTTTAGACTTCGTAGATAACATCATTCTCCTGTCAGATAAAACTATACAAGCTCAGGAACTGCTTAGAGTGGGGAGCGAGAGAGACAGGAGAGAGAGAGAGAGAGAGAGAGAGAGAGAGAAAGTGTGTGGGGTGTGGGGGGAGTGGGGAGTAGGGGTGGGGGTGAGAAAGTGTATGGTGGGATTGTGCAACAAATTAGGCCTTGGGCTTAATTCTAAGAAATCCAAGTCATTAGCCTTCAATATAAAAGATCACGATTCCTTACACACTGCAAATGGTACTGAGTTAGAATATCAGGACCACTTCAAATATTTTGGATCGTGGGCTGTCGGTCTACTGGAACGAGCAAGCTGATGTGATAACTGACAAGTTCGCCTCATTATTTTTTTTGCCAGATTCATTAGTTGATAGTGTTTCTACAAAATCCTAATGATATAATTATTAGCCATCTATTGCATTTTGCAAATAATGAGGTGTTCTTAACAACTCTCCATTGCCTAAGGGTCTCACAAAGGAATTATGTAAAGGGTTTTTATTGTGGAAGTCGTGATTTTAACTTTGTTCGTGGATTTGGAACATCGACAATCAAACTCAGTAGGTGAGAAGAACAGTATATGAAAACTGTATTAGGACTCTAGATTTTTGCCTGAGCACCATTATACTCACACGCCATTCTTGAACAGCCACTGTTAACCTTAGCTACAAAACTTTGTCAATTAAATCCAAACTGATTTGTTGGGAGGCTATAAGGCAGTCAACAATTGTCTCAGCATCCATATTGTACAGTGACAAATCCGATAAATTCATACCTCGCCTTTCCCCGCATTATCCAAATTGTTTACCAAACTGGCCCTAAATAATAGTTACACTGATATCTTCGATTTAGCAGCAATGAATGAAAATACGCAGGACAAATTACTCTCTACTCAATGCTCTCTTTTATAGGATCTTCACATAGACAGATGAGTTTATCTTTTAACTCAATGCTTGTATATGTCTGACGCAACCTTTTCAAAACCATATGATAGATAGTATAAAATAAAATAGTCGATATTGTCTGAATGAGTTAGACACTTTTTTACTCACAGCGCAACTGTTGCTGCCTTTCAACAGTGTTTAAGAAATCAGATGCATCTTGTATGGGTTGTTTACGTCAGTCCGTTTGATTGTGGGGGAGGGGGAGGGGGTTGGGAGGATTTGCCGAGTAAAGGAGAAAAACCCTCCTTTGTCAGTTACTGTGGAAGCAAATGGCGCTAAAACAAACATTCATTTTCCTTCTCACCATGATGAAGTAGCTGCCTAAATACTCACGTATCTAGGCAGCAAATTCGTTATGACTAGATACGTGAATACCTAGGCAGCCCAATCATTATGATGGTGCTACGCTATACTATTGAAAAGAAGAAACCTGATATTTCGGTACGCTTGGGCATGATTTGACCGACTCTGTTGATAATTGTACCGGTTAGAACACGACTTAAGCATGATTTTTGCCGAGTACAGCAACAAACTCAGCTTTGTCATACTTAATGAGAAAAGCAAGACCTCTTATCCGCTGTATAGCACCATTACACAAAAACCATCTCATCGAAAAATGTAATTTGCCGGTTGCAGAGTGATATTCCCCACACCCACACTCCCACAACCCCATCGCCAGGTCACTGCACTGAGCCTCTTCAGAACTTTTCAAATCGACTGGTTTCTTATTAAAAATATTTTTTCCGGTATTCATTATCTTATTTTACAAAAATTCAAAGCTAAAATAAGAGTGAATTTCAATGAAGGAATCTTCCAATCCTGCTGATTTTCTGCGCAACTTTCCAGGTTTAATTATGTGGTATGGTCAATTCCCCTAGATTGCTCATCACTAATGACGTCATTAAATTATGCTGATTAATGCAGACTCGAGGTTAGTGAGCGATGAAAACATCCTTTATCATTATTCGTGGAATTGGATTACGTCAAAAATTTGGGATCTGTGTTGTTTTTCGAATACGAACACAAGTTAGTCAAATTAGAAAGACGTAACATTGAAATATGTGTAATTGGAAAAACTATGAAAATATATCAAAAATAACAGTTCAAAGTTTCTGCACAAAGATACGAAAATATTTTAAAGATTTAATGAATATACTACAAATAACCTAAAAAGACAAAGTGTATTTGATTCATAACAATTATTTGGTCCAGATAGAACAAGTTCATATTCTTTTGAACAAATGATATTCAGAATAACCATTGTAGATTTCTTTGTTAATGTGTTCATTTGGAAAATTTCTAAATCTCAGGACGTGCAAGTAGGTGAAAATTTAGAACGTGGAGCGAAGATTGATTTTTTAATTCTAAAACCTAATCTATTTTTAACCAAATAGATTTTGTATCATGAGGAGAGTGGGATATTAAATTTATTACTTCAATTCAGTTTTAGTCGTCCAAGCTAACATTCTTGAATAATTAGTAAATAGAGGGGATAATACCACCTCATAAACCCTAAAACTATCTTTAAACGTAATGAGATCGTGACTCACAGAGTACAAAAGAACGACACAAGCTGCAGGAAATGTATTTCATATGGGTGGGTGGGAGTGATTTTGATAGGTTTAGTTTTAGGGTACAATTTTGATAAGTGTTCATTGTTTAGGCTGTCAATAGAAAAGAGGTGAGCACTTTCTGTGTGTGTGTGTGTGTGTGTGTGTGTGTGTGTGTGTGTGTGTGAGCTGCTGGAGACCAATTGAGTAGGCTGCACCGGGAATATCTCTCCCAACTACAGGGGCGCGACGACGCACATTTCCTGGTTTGATTATTACAAGGACTTCTCCANGTGTGTGTGTGTGTGTGTGTGTGTGTGTGAGCTGCTGGAGACCAATTGAGTAGGCTGCACCGGGAATATCTCTCCCAACTACAGGGGCGTCGAAGACGCACATTTCCTGGTTGGATTTTTAAAAAGATTTCTCCAAATCGACGACGAACCAGATTCAAAATCACATGAACGACGAGATCGATTTCTTCAATGGTACGGAAGAACAGCTTGAATCGAAGGCTATTCGTTACTAACTAGTCAGAAAAACCTGGCTAATCAGCATCCAGGCATCACCACGTGGAGGTTGCCTTCATGGACGCCCTGAGCACTTTCTATTAAGTAAGAGTAGAATGACAAAGGTCCATAACAAAAAGGTTGTATTTTATATTGAGTAATATTTTCTACGAATGATATTTCTCGACCAATTTTTCCCCGACTATTACTTTCTTGAGTGATTTTTCCTCCCTGATACTTTTTCGACTGATATTTTCCGACTGATACTTCCCTGAGTAATATTTGCCAAAATGACATTTTCCAAACGGATACTCTTCTAGCAACATAAATATATTGTTGGAACAGTATCCGGCCAGACAGAAAATGTCTTATTTTCATGCGTTACATTTAACTTCTTCATGGTAAAATTTATTACCTTATGAATGCTGACGACTATCATTATCATCAATCGTTTCCTCCGCCAAGTGCGGGGTACGAAAACGAATGGCAAAACTTTCTCCACTCCTCTGTGTTGCGTATTAGTTGGTTCAGACTGATATATGAGTTTTGTCCAATCTCTGATCTCGTCTATCAGTCTAAATCGGCCGTCCCATCTTTTTCTGGCAACGATACCTTCGAGGCACACTTTGGAAAGGTTGTTGCTGGTATTTCGTTTAGTGTGCCCAAAGAAATCTAGCTTTCTTTTTTTAACGACACTCAAGATGGGTTTAGGAAGTGTTGTCTGGAGAAGGCTTGCAATCGGGATTTTGTCAAGAAGGGTTTTGCTGGTCATGAATCGCATAATATTATTTCGAGTAACTTCCAGCTTGTCAAGGGTTGGTGATGCTAAAATGTTGTGTGGGGCAGAGAAAATGATTTTTTAATTCTTTTCTAGCTGATGGGGTTACCCAAACAGCCGGTCCCTATCTTATACGGACTCGTGAGAATATACAAAACGTTCGAAAAATCCCTTCAAATTAGTGACGTTTTAGTATTTGTTATAACTCCTTTTAGGTGAAAAACCCCTCTAATTCGAGAGTTTGGTATAAAAGGGGTCAAGTTTTACTTTTTGTGTAGGAATTAAATAGGGAGTAAAAAGTGAGCAACTCTACAGCTACAGTGACTAAAAGCTTAGACATACTTAGAAAAAACGAGCTTGAAGTGATTGTGATAACATTATGCCACTAGAGAAATACGTGTACGTGATAAAAAAGGCCGTTTTATTCCAGTGCTACTGGCATAGTTTCGGCACAAGGCGACACTTTGGATCAGGATTCCTGACACTGTTTGGTTGTGGCTGTGGCATGACATCTTGGAAGTCGTTTGAAACTCGAATCAGCATTTAAAGTGAGTCCAGGATTATTCCACTTACAAGTCAGGATGACCGAGCAAGATGCTGCACGACAGCATTATCACGATTAGAATCATTTGAGCACACTGATGGTGGAGCATTGTTTTGAGAGTTTTTCAAATATTCTTGAATCAAAACAGCTTTCTTTCATACATTACCAGCACAAAAAAGCGATTAATATTCAGCTGAGTGATATAAAATTTTGGTAACTTTAAACATTACCTTACCTTATCTATCCCCTTCGTTCCATGTGGCTTATAAGGCCTCCACACTCTGCCTCAACCCTGCCCTGTCAATGGCTGTGCGGTGCTGGTGCGAGCCTCATTCCAGGATCTCCATCCACCAGTATGTCTCTCTTTCTCGATAGTCCTTCTCCAGGTGGTTTTTGGCCCCCCGCATTTTCGCCTTCCTTCAGGGGCCCAGGTCAAGGTTGTCACACTGTCGTCGTTGGTATCTTTCCTCAGTATGTGGCCGATGTATTTCATCTCCTTCTTCTCATACTCTTCATCCTGGATCTCTCCAATACAATTTCGTTTGTTGTGTACTCCTGCCACCGTATCTTCAGAATTCGCCTCAGGCCTTTGGTCTGAAAGACGACCAGTTTCTTGTCATCTCCTTTGGTCACCTTTCATGTTTCGCAGCCGTACATCAGGACACTTGCTATCAGAGTTCTGAACAGCCTCAGCTTGGTGTTATGGGCTAATGTTTTTAGACTTCCAGATGTTCTGAAGACAGACAAATCCAGCTCGGGCTTTAGTCTGTTTTCCAGGTCCATGGTGCTACCTCCGACGTTGGAGACGTACGCTCCTTGGTATACAAGCCTTTCGACGTCTTCCACTGGTTTTCCATTTATTGTGATGTGGTCATGATTTCTGGCGTTTATTCTGAGGACTTTGCATTCCTAAGTGTTTACTTCAAGGCCTGTGCGCTCTCCATCCTCTACCAGCCTGTCAGTTTTCTGATGTATCTGCTGTTTTGTTGATGATAGCATTGTGATATCGTCGGCAATGTCGAGGTCGTCTAGTTTCGTAGTGAACTTCCACCTGATGCCATTCTCTCTATTTCCCGCAGTCCTTCTCATGATCCAGCCAATGACGAGTAGGAACAGGAAACCAGACATGTTGCATCCCTGTTCACCCCAGTCTTGATCTTGAACCAGTCTGAGGTGTTATTTTCGTCAATGACAGTGCTCTCAAAGTTGTCTTATAAGTCTTTAATTGATCTTCTTGGTTATGCTGTACATCTTCATTTTAGTCCAAAGGCTCTCTCTGTGAACTGAGTCAAAAGCTTTTTCAAAATCGACGAAGTTGATATACAGTAAAGCTTGCCATTTGTTGGACTGCTCGATGATGTTTCGCAAAATGAAGATTTGGTTAGTGGTGCCTCGCCCTATTCTGTAGCTTGCCTGTTTCTTCTCCAGTCTGCTGTCTACACCACTCTTAATCCTGCCGACTAGGATCCGTCTCAGTATTTTGCTAACAACTGGGAACAGAGAAATGTCATGCCAGTTCTTACAGTTCTTTAGGCCTCCCTTCTTTGTCAGCTTGACTATGAGGCCTCTTCTCCATCTCCTCGGATATCTATGTCTACTTCAAACATTATAACGAATTAATTCAACCGGTGATTATTTCAGCAGCATGTGAGTTTGTTTCACAAATTATGGCTGTCAGCGAGTCGAGAAACGAGTTTTTTTAAGTAATTATGATACTAAGAAAGCACGTATACTTAGTAAAGAAGTGAGTTTTTATTCAGTGTCACTGGCACAGTTTCGGCATAAAGATACACTTTAGATTAAGGTTCTCAACATAATCAACTTGTAATATTTGAAGCATAATAATGACAATATTTTTCCAAAACAGTTTGTGAGGCTAGTGAGGCAAGACTTTTAGGCTGTGTATATGCATTTTCCAACTTAAAATTAGTTTAAATTTATATTCACAACCTTATTTGGAGTTTTTCGTGTAAAATTGCCATTGTTATCAGTAGACTAGATAACTTTTTCATTTTAGTTGCATTTTGTATGTGAAAATATGCGAAATGATCCGACGTAATTTTTTTCTCTCCTCATGACATGCCAGAACCACCGGAGTCTCTGCTCTCTTTGCTTCTCTCCCAGCTTCCGTACGAGTGCTGTGCCTCTTATTCTCTCATTCCGAATCCTCTCCATCGAGTGACACTAAGTGACCATCGGAGCATTTTTTAGCTAAGCGAATTCTAGTTCCTGCTCATGCTTCTTTGAAGCTGCAACCGTTTCCTGTCCGAATAGCAGAGCTGGCCTAACCACTGTCTTGTACACCTTTCCCTTCACTTCAGTCGATATCTTCCTGTCGCATATGACTCTGTAACCTTCCGCCATCCATTCCACCCTGCCTGCACACGCCTTTTCACCTCTCTGTCACAGTCTCCGTTACTCTGTACAGTGGACCCAAGATACTTGAATTCTTTCACCCTCTTCACTTGGATACCTTGCATGTGTATTGCATCCTCATTCCTCCCATTCAGTGCCAAATATTCGGTTTTTGCTCTGCTCGCTTTCATTCCTCTTTTCTCATGTTCCTCACGCCAATTTTCTAGCTGTTCCTCTACCTCTTGTCTTGTTTCGCTGCATAAAACGATGTCATCTGCAAAGAGCATGTTCCAAGACTCCTCCTTCCTAACCTCCTCCGACATCTTGTCCATGACCATGGCAAACAAGAAGGGGCTTAGCGCTGATCCCTGGTGAAGACCTACTCGGACTTCGAACCATTCAGCCAAACCTGCCGCGCTCCTCACTGCTGTCGTGCTGTTGTTATACATGTCCTGGACCAATTTTACATCTGATGCACTGGCTTTCCTCATAAAAAACACAATTCCTCCCTTGGTACACAGCCATATGCCTTCTCCAGATCAACAAACACACAATAAAGCTGCCTTTGACCTTCTCGGTACTTTTGCATGAGGAGACGCAGTGCAAACAACGTATCGGTGGTGCTTTTGCCTGGCATGAAGCCATATCGCTGCCTGCAGATTTCAACCTCTTGCCTTAGCCTTCCGCCCAAAATTCTTTCCCATAACTTCATTGTGTGGCACATCAATTTAATTCCACGGTAGTTACTATATTCCTGTGCATCACCCTTGTTCTTGTATACTGGGATCAGCACGCTTCTCCTCCACTCATCAGGCATGGTCTCACTTTTCAAGATTTCGTTGAATAACTTCGTCAGCACCTTCAAACCTTTATTTCCCAGGCCTTTCCAGACTTGGATGGGTATCTCATCAGGACCAACAGCTTTTCCTCTCTTCATCTTTCTCATTGCATTCCTTACTTCAGTTGTGCTTATCCGCTCGAGTTCATGATCGTTGTTTCCAGCCTCTTCCTCCCTTAGTTCCCTGGGATTTTCCGTGTTCATCAGACTTTCGAAGAAATCTTTCAATCTTTGTAGCCCTTTCCTCCTCATTGGTGATTGGTCTGCCATCCTCACTCTTAATGACTCTCACATGCTGTGTGTCCTTTGATGCTATGTCCTTCTGTTTTGCAATTCTATACAACTTCTTTCCCCCTTCCCTTGTATTTTCTTTTCTTCACCTCACTGCTTGTCTTATCATGTACTCTATTTGCTCCTTTCTTGCGTTTGATGCTGGTTTGTTCAGCTTCATTCCACCACCACGTCTCTTTGTCCTTCCTCTTTCCTCTTTCCTCTTTTCTAGTGCAAATAAAATATGTTTATTTGTTTGTTTTCTTGTAGAATTAATAATAATTCCTTTATTATATTATATGATCACGGAAGTAACATTTTATCACTGTTTTAATTTTTGGGATAGGTAAACTGCCTACCACAAGGAATATAACCAGCAAAGCACTAAGAAGCATTTTCTGTTGTTAATTATAGGAAAATGCCCTCAACGTATGAGACAACGTTCTTTGTGCGATGTGACGGTTAGCACAAGGTGAAGAAGTGTTTAATGGACACAACCAAGGCCGACTGCCTGGTTGAAAGGTTAATCTAAAATATCGTAACGTTCTCTTACAGGTTTATCAATGCAGGTTGGCAGTTAGCACAGGTGGCACCAGTGACGTACTGTAACCCATTTTGACTGAATGCAACCGGTCACAATGTGGATCATTAAAGGTATTTTGATCAACCCCGAGACCTTGAAATATCAGGTTGGGGTTGGTTGGATTAAGTCTTTCTCATGAGGAGAAGGGCCTCTGTAGTCTTGGTTGACAACTCTCCTGGAGATGGTGTCTAGATAAAAAACACCGATGACATTGTCACCTCATCACCACACCTCTCTTAAGAATGCAATGCACAGCAGACAGTGTCTGATTTCGCTCCATTTAATACCACCCCCATACCCATAGGGCTCAGTTAGTCGGCATGTTGACAGTCTACGTCTAGGTGATTATTTCCGATATCTATTTCTTTTATTTCCTATGACAAGTTTATCAAACGAAAGGTCCCTGTACCTGGCAGACTTTTAGTGGTCAGGGAGTGCAAAGAATCTCCAGACCCAAAACTGACTCGATATCCGAGGGTCTATTCTTTTTAGGATCTTTCAGCTGTTAGAGTAAAAGAACTTGAATTTAAAGATAAGCCTTCCATTTGCTTTAGCTTGTCTCTTCGTCAGGCCACTTGTTACCACTTTTTCTTTCTTCGGTCTCCCTTTTCGAATTCTTGCTTAGGTATTAAAACACTATTAGGCTCTATTAATAAGGCTTTGGACAAGTATCACACTGCTAACATCTTTGTCTTTGGTGACTTTTATGCTCATCACATGTCCTGGTTATGTCATTCTAGCAGGACTGACAGATCTGTAGAAGTTATTTACAACTTCGCTCTTGCCCATGGTTTTTACAGTTAGTTGATTTTTCAACATGATTTCTAAAATCAGACTCAGGAGAACCTTCTATTTTAGGTCTCTTTTTTACTTCTGCTCCTGACTATTGTAATTTTTCATTTTTACCTCCTTTTGGATCTTCTGATCATGTTGTCACTATTGAGGTAAAGGTAATTGTTCAAACCTTGTTGATAAACCTTAAGTTCATAAGATTTACAAATTTGGCCACGCTGCCTTGAATGGATTTTATTAATCTCTTGGTGATATTCCATGAGATTATGTCTTTAGTAAATGTGCTTCCGATACTGTAACAACATTCACAAAATACAAGTTGGTATCGTACCTATTTGTAACAAAATGTGACTGAAGACAGCCACAAATGTCCTATAGGTACATTTGTGGCTGTCATCAGAGTCTGAATCCGAATTTTTCTTAGAGATTGACTCTTGAAGCCTTTTCTATGTCTGGGTGTGGTCGCAAAGCAGGGAAGTTTGACATTAGAGTTTTTCATCTCCTAGATGAGCTGCCTTCCTAGGCCGATGGGCCGCATCAGCCCTGAGCATCTGATTTAGGCTCAAGGGAACCACGTTTTCCCCTTCTCCTGTCAGTGAAAACAGTTCAGCCCTCTTATAACTAACCCACACGAGAGGACCAGGAGCTGGACTTGGTTGTCAGAGGCTGTGAGAGATGTATGGCATTTGTAGCACTTTATAGGTAGTAGGAGCTCATCTCCACCACAACCCCGACATTAAAACCTTTAAACCTGTACGTATTAAAGAGAAGGGCTCAGGGGACTTTATTGCATGTCCTCTAACATAAGTTAGTTTCAAAGGGAATGGCTGTAAACTTTGTGTCAACGAAATCCATTCCGAGAAGATCTCATTAGTCCAAGGAGAATCTGCTCTGAGGCGGTGGTTGTCTTGATAAATTTTATACTCATGTTTTTGTGTTGTAAGTCACTAATGTTCCGTTATACATTGTGTTATTTCTTGCTTTTTATCGTGGAATTCTTTCTTTGGGAGATGAAAATAGAATTCTTCTTGTTTAGAGGAATCGGTCGACGCAGAGGTATACAAGTGGGAGTAAAATTGAGCAGAAAGCTGAGCAATTATGATGTGGTCAGTAATAACATTTTGGGAGATGAAAATAGAATTCTTCTTGTTTAGAGGAATCGGTCGACGCAGAGGTATACAAGTGGGAGTAAAATTGAGCAGAAAGCTGAGCAATTATGATGTGGTCAGTAATAACATTTTGGCCATAAGTATTTATTTGTTTTATCATTAGTATCTGACAGAAAAAAGACACAACCTAGCAATAGCTACATATAACAATTTAGAGATTATGTTTAGTAGTTGAACTGTCCGTCTAAAAACAAAACTAGAAGTTTTATATAGACATATTAGTGAGTATTGGAACACTTACTTTCCTTTGATGAAAATAATGTCAGCAAGACCAGCAAAACGTATGTTGTGAAAGACTGGAAGAAAGCGCTTGAAAATTAAAAGAAACACGGTCAGATTAGATTAAAAAGACCCGAAGAGAAAATAAACTGAACATTTATTCTGGAAAAGATAAGGAAATAAGACATAATCTGAAAGAGTTTTGTGAAAATAGAATTGAGTAAAGAAATTTAGTGAAAGACATAAAATTGTTAAAGCATAATAAATATGATATGATGATAAGGATTATGTTGATTAATTAGTTAGTTGATTCAATTATAAAGTAGCCATTTCAGAATAATTGCTCCTTTTCCCCCATTAATCACAATCAATCAATATACATAGATATATATAGCCTTTGTAAAAACTGTTTGCTAATTTACTTATCATTTGCTCTCTCACTGTCTGATTCCAATCTGTTTCTATTATGACGTCAGTGCAATTCTAAAGTCCCAGTTCGATTGTCTACTGACCTTCTTACCTTCTTTTAGAATTCGTTTCTTATGCTGTTATGGCCAAAAAAAATCTGATCTACGTGACAAGACAAGAATTGATCAAGAGGTGATGACATCAACAGATTGCGGACATTTTTCATTTAAAGATTCGAATGTAAAGCGCAAATACTGATATTTAAGGTTGCCACTTTTATGATGCCCCTAGAAACAAAGTTGTGAGGTTCGTGATTGTCTTTTTTATTCAAAACGCAAAGAAAGATATACCAACGAGCACTCCAGCCTAAAAAGCACCAGGTAATTGATTTATTTTAAGTAAGTGCTGTGCAATGATTGACCGACTATATCTGTTCTTTGTATCTTTGTAGTAGACTGTCGTTTCTTATTTAGTACTAAGGGGTACTCTCCAGAGGTTGTTGCTTAAGCAATGTTTTACCAGGGGTAACATAGTTATCATACTAGAAGATTTGATTTTTTTTGTTCGGCCTCATGTGAACTATCGGGATCTAAAATTTTGATGACCGATCGTTCCTTCTCATTATGTTTCGAAACTAATTAGAAAGTTAAAAGCTATTTTTGTCGAGTGATTTTGCTATTTTAAGGAGTTTCTTTCACATAGGGTTTTTTAGCAAATTACTCTACACTTGCGTGTTTACCTTAAAGAGGATTGCACTTATATAATATGAGAAACGTTGGAAGGATAAAATAAATATTGAAACTCATGATGACTGAAATAACAAAGCATATTAATTTTTCCATTTGTCTATTTATCTCCACCGTATTAATGCAGTATACTTTATATCTAGTAATACAAATCTTATTTTCAGTAAAAAAGGCATTTGTTTTTTTAACACTGGTATGTTTGCTTTTTTATAGTACTATTCCACGATGCTTGTACTTATATGGTAATTCTAGCTTTTCTTCGGTTGGTGAATCACTCAGCTGTAGGATGGTTTGCGCTAGATAGCATTAGCAACATACGTATTAAATACGACCATATTCTAGTGTTTTTATGTGATAGCACTTCATATCTCATGAAAGCGGTTGATGAATTAAAATATTTTTGTCTAAAGTGTTGTGCCACATAGCGCACAACACATACAGAGTGTGTAGAGTAAATTCCTAAGAAAATCCGCTTTTTGATTCGTTTGTTGATTGGCTTGTGCTTAATAGTAAGAAAGTGTTTCAAAGGCCTTCATTTTGGTGAAACAAGTTTCATGAAGAAAGAATTTATGTACCATTGAAGCCCGTCGTCACCCGGAGGCGCAAGTGGTTGACGACCGTCGAATATTACCGGAGTTACTTTGACAGTGTCTTCGGAGAATATTAGTACATCCGATTTTATTCCAGAGCTTGACATAATATGTTGATCTTTTTTAACTGCAGCTGCGGTTCCGGTATATTCCACTCGTCATATTTATTAAACACGTTAAAAGTGGCATTTTTGCATCTCGGATCGAGTGAAGTAGACTGGACAACATTTCTGAGACGTTTGAGCCAAAAATAAGAGATAAAGTTTCTAAGTTTTGGCGAAGAATGAATGACTGGAAAAAATAAAGGGAGCGAGCCAGATCAGACAAAATACAAAGCTGAAGAATTAAAAGCACTCTTAAAATCGCCCATTGACTCCGTTTGAAATCGAAAGTGATTTCGCAGTGTACAGAAATGAACAGTCACATGATCGTTTTTGACTGCTGGAAGAAATTGTTAAACATTTCGCTATTCTGAGGTATAATACTCTGAAGAAGAGTGATCTTAAAGTATCAACTGGACTGTTACTTGCAAATGAGCTTGTTGATCGTGCGTGTTTTGTTTCGTACAATTTTCATAACGCAATCTTGTGCTTGATAGAACAAAATGGCGTAGAGTTGTGAATACAGAAAGTAATCTCGTGGCCATGTGACTCAAAGAAGGAAAAGAATGTTCATGCTTGCATACATCATTTAAATACGTTTAATTGCAATAAAATAAAGCAATTCAAAAAATATTTACGACTGATTTTATTTGCCTATTTAGAATTAGTATTATTTTGCCTTTTTAGAATGTTTTTAAGGAGTTTATCCGTTTTTTTCCCAAATTTTGAAAAATTATTAATCGAAACGTATAACTAAACAACATCAAACAGCCACTCATTGTTTATGTGGTATCTTTTCCAACTATTTTAGATCTTTTCATAAACTTTAACGTCATGCGTCTCTACTTTATCTCTAAATATAAAGCTTTTCTATCCAGGAATTTCTCTCTTTACGCTCCGTATGTTAGCCGATCTCACTCCTCCAGCTCGTATGGTTTTACTCAAATCACATAGACAATTCATTCTATTGACATTATCATTTGAGATAAATTCAACCCATTTTAGATTCCACACTCTGCTTACCATTTCAAAATATCTTTTTTAGAGAATTTTAATTGCTCATCTTTAAGAGGACAATGTTCAGAGCCATACACAGGGATCCCTATTTTACCTTTAAAAAAGTCTCATGAATTTTTTTTAGAGAAATCTGGGATGTCATTAAAATAGCTGCGTGTATTTTTCATTCAAACAATGTCCATTTTCCCCGCCAAACACAACCCCTTCACAGCACTCTTGTGCTTCAGTGACATTTTCTAGGTAGCAAAATTCTTTAATTTTCCCTATTTTAATGTTCTCATTTATGCAACTCAATTATTTTAATATGTACTGCAATAGAAGCTGAGTAGTTAAATCAACAGGTTACCTAACTTGTAGCAGATACGCACCTCGAAGTCCGGCCACTTTACTGGACACACTACGCCCAATTTTTTTTCTGTTATAAATAAGATAATACTGACTGTACAGGCTTCGGAGGTAGAATTGACAAAAGGAAAAAATAATAAAAATAAGAAGATTAAAAAGTACAAAGATAAAAAAGTTATCAAACAAGAAAAGAAACCATCTGCATCAAAGTGGCCCAAGCCTTGTTTTTGGTGAAAGATCTGAACCCCACCATCACAACCACAACCACCAAAAAAATCCAAACTTTGGAAAGAATGAAGTTTATACCCGTATCTTCCTTCGCACACGTCACAAGGCAACCTGCCAGAGGTACAAACAGATCTTCTGATTCCATCATTTTTTTTGTCTCTTCTATGTTATCTGTTAATCTTTTATATTAAAAAAAATATTTCATTTTCAAACTGACTCCCTAACTCGCCGTGTCTGTGCGTGTCGTATGTTTATGTACTTGATGGTACACGTGAATGTCTCAAAAAGAGACATTCACGTTCCCGAAAAGGTTTTATTGTTGCCTCGGTTAAATTCGTCAATTCTAATTGGTTTTCTAACCAAATTCTTCTTCCAACTATATACCTGGGAACATAAACACTATCAGTTTAAAACAATTAAAACCAGCTTTGTGAAATTGCTTTATTTCGTTTTCAGCAAGGTTTACCATTTTTTGTGAGTTTTAGAAGTGTTTATGACATATTTTTTCAGTCCCCTTCCCATCACTCATACACACACAAGCATGCACTCCCAGTGCGATCTATTCGCAACCTTGGCATCACGACTTATTCAGTAAACTCGTATTGAACTACAATTTTAATCTTAGTCCTATAAATTTCTGTATTCTTTGAATATGTTACTCATTTTATTTCCTTTTTGCTTTTCAAATGATTTAGTTGACCCAGGCTGTACTGCTAAAACAGAAACAACACTTACCGTGGCATAACTAAAGATACAAGCCAGTTCAAATGCTTCCTCAGGATACCCAGTCTCAAATGCTTCAAGGGATGGATTCACTGCAGCAAGTACCTCCATCCACGATAATGCAGCCTTATGTAGCCCATAGCAACGAAGTCTGTCAGCAAAACAGGATTTCTTCGCAAAGAGAACAAGAAATGTCTTCCGCAAAGAAATTATTACATGATCGATGCATGCGTATTTTGTTACGTCACTACCCGTATTATCCCTTATCGTTTCTTCAACATGTATTCAACGAAGCTAGAGAAAATCTTTTAGTAGCTATTGAAAAGCTGATCATATTAGAGAAAAATGGAAGATCTCCATTTTTTGACAAGCTGAGATCCCAGACCTACGCATGCTCTCCACACTCTCAATCCGATGTCCCATCCCTTTCTCAATCAACATCGTTTCAGCCATTAACTCAAATAAAGGACTTAAACTATGGTAGAGCAATTGGCGTTTCTTACCCTTCTGTTGTTCAGGAAAGAGGTATCAACATGCCAGGCCCTCTTTGTCCTTCAACAGATTCATCATCCAAACCTATTCGTTTGTCATCGAAGCCAAATATTTCTCTGATGCCGAAGGGAGTAAGTAACGAGAATATTCCTGCAGTAAAGCCCAGAACAGTCCCTGTGCATATTATAACAGATAATAATAATAATTTTCAGAACAAGGAAATTTATGGAAGCACACTGCTCGAAAACATTCAGAGTACAAATATGCTGTGTCCCAAACAAATTAAACTCCAAACGAACCCAATTGTATACGATAATAGTTTTTGTATCTCCCAACCGGGAAATGTACAATCCAGCCAAGTCTATTTGAAATAACAAGACACTGACCGAACACTTCAAGTTAAGGACCTTTTGCCCTGACGAACGTGATAATGAGAAAGGAAAGTTTTTATCTCGATGGTATAGCTTTTCCTTTTATTCACGACATTCTTGGATATCCCGATAAATAGATCATGGATGAACTTACTTATTAAGAACATATTTTTCGTGCAACAAATCTTGAAAAAAGTATATTTTCACTAACTTTTAGCTTTAACTAGAAGTACTTTTAAGGCTAGTAGAAACATTTCTGTCATTTTGAACGGTAAATGCTTTCATCTTCTGACAGTAATTTTTCATGCTTTAATTATAGAAAGGAGAATGGAAAATGATAAAACAGGAATATAGAAATATATCAATGTGTTTCTTTTTTCTCTGAATACAGGTCAAGCGTCTCTGTACCACTAGGTGATTATCTGACGATGAAATTGGATACTAAGTTAGAGAAAATATATATATTTTAGCTGGAACTGTTTGCATCTAATAATACTAGCCTTAAGGTATTTCTAGTGCCCTTTTACTATACACCAAGGTTGTGCAGTAACTGATTACTCAAAAGCTCTTTCACTTACTAGTAGGTACAAAGCAGGTTCACTATAGCTCACTTTGGACATGGCACGCGCCTGGAACAATTTATAAAAAATCATCTTGTGGTAGCGATGACATTAAGGCTACAAGATTTTAGTTGGTAAAGCAAGTGTCACCCTACATTTAATTAAGAGGCGATAAGGGCACATTTTACTTAATAGATCTGTTTAATATCTACTCAATTAGATTTAAGAATAGAGGGAGTAAGTGTGAAATAACTGTTCTACAAAAAAATTTTTGCAAAATCTTCCAAAGGAAATCCTCTGTTGGTAGATATTTTTTGGTAACTATCAATTTTATATTTTATACTAGTACTCTTTTTGCTCTCAAAGGTTACTCTGTTTTGATAGTTATGCTTTAGTTTTTCATTAAACTGTTCATTTGTCGCTCTTTTTAGTTCTTAACATTGTTTAAAACGTATTTCATGTTCTCTTATTTTTCTGTTATCATAGGCAATGAATTCCTAAGATTTTGTTGCTTTTTCTAATTATTTTCATACTGAATTTCTGTGATATCTTTTACTTGAAATAAAGTGGAAAATTAAAGGTTTTTGCAGTAATAATTTTAGTCGATTTTAACAGCATGGTGTTTCAGTGACTCGAAACCCTGGCAACGCTAACGTAGCTGGTGTATTAAACGGTTTTCCATCTTGCAATCGACAATCGAAACAAGGGTTTATTATCTTTTTAAAAAACTGTCTCCCCCAGTTACCCAATATCTAGACCGTAGTTCAGCCAATGTGGCCCTGACTTTCATATAATGGACATGTGTGTAACATTCTAATACAATAAGCTGGGCTAACTTATGTTCCTTTGGCAAAATCATTGAATACTTTGACTTTTCATGTAAGTCCGAGTGTAGCAATCGTCCCTAACAGACTAATACTCCCTCCTTCTCGATTATTCCCAAACTATCTTTTATCTTTTCATAACTCTTTTCTTCTTTCAACGTTATCTGTGCATCTTGTATCCATAATTTCTCCACCTTACTTCCTTCCTCAGCTTGCAGTCTCCCTTTTTCCATCTCTTTCCCTCCTCTTTTCTGCTTAAAATTAAATATGAACCTTCTCACTCATGCAGTAACATTTAGAAGTTTACCTAAACTATTAAACCTTTTCTCCACATTTTTAACATTACTCACTCTTGCTTTTTTTTCTCTGTTACTATACTCATTGCACATGCATTTCTTCTCTTCTTTGTCACCACGTTTGATTCTTCAACCTTTAGAATAGATGGCCATCCGCTCTCTCCCTCTTTCAACCATTTTGGATCTTCCCACCAGAGCTTGTTATTAGCTAAGAATGAAGCTGTAGTCCCTTTAGTTCATATATCTGCAAGGTTTTCTTTCACCTTATGTTATATATTTGCCAAGATATTCTAGATACAACAGCAATACGATAATAATGATAAATCCAATAGAAATCCTTGATCTCGTGGCCGCTTGCTGGCTTGTCTCCTTTGAACTAAATTAACCCAAGTGGTGGATGGAGTCCAGGCTCCGCACATAACTACCCTTCCCCCAACAACAACAAAACCCCGAAAAGGAACAGCAAGTTAATGTCAAGGTATCATGGAAAACTGACTTCCAGGGTCATACAAAAACTCAATGGGTTTTCCCCCGACACTAAATGATCGATAAGATAAGTCTGGGCGAAGGTGGCAGACTTGGGGTTTCTACTGCATTAGTTTTTAATGGGGATTTGGTACAGATTCTGGCAATCTGTTCCTTTTCACGGCATTTAAAACAATCTTTCTTTTAAAAAAAGTTCTCTTCGAAGTGACCCCTCCGCTGACAATGATTGCAAAACCTATAGTTTCCACTGGCTGTATTTTTTTGTTCTCAAATCATCCAATGAGTTGACGAATTGTTCCATTGTTCTTTCTTCTTCTTCTTCTTCTTCCATCCATGTAGCGTCTCCTTGGTCTTCCTCTTTTCCTCCTCTCTGGCAGACTCAACATTCTCTAACCGATATAGTTCTCTTCCCTTTTGATCACATACCCATACCATCTCAGTTTTGCCTCCCTTTGCTTCTCGCTAAATCTCCTGATATGTGCTGTACCTCTGATGTATTCATTTCTGATTTTATCCAGGCGTGTGACTCCAAGTGCCCACCTCAGCATTCTCAATTCTACCACCTCCAACTCTGCTTCATGTTTCTTTGTTGTCGCTACTTACTCAAGCCCATACAGTAAAGCTGGCTGCCCTACCGTCTTATATATTTTCCCCTTCACTTTTGGTGGTTGCTTTCAGTCACACAGTTTGTCTGTTACCTTTCTCCATCTTCCCCAACCTGCTTGTATTCTCTTCTCAACTTCTATATCGCATCCTCCATCGCCCTGTACTGTTGATCTCAGGAATTTGAAGTCTTTTGCCCTCGTTACATCTGATCCTTGCATGCTTAACATATCATCCTCTCTTCCATTCAAGACCAGGTATTCTGTTTTTTCTCTGCTTACTTTCATTCCCCTTTTCTCCAGGGCGTCTCTCCATTTTTCAGTTCTTCTTCAGCCTCATTTCTTGTCTTACTGTACAACACAATGTCGTCGGCAAACAGCATTGTTCCATTGTTCTTTCTAATCTATCCAATCGGCTCTCTGGACGGCTTTCATTCTTTTTAAACGAAGTTGCTACAGCAGTTAATGATAAATATGTTGACATTTTTTCATTCATAAGTTCCAAAATACTTTCCAACTTAGCGTTCCCCGACAACTGCAAATTTCTAACGTCATTTCGGTAACGTCAACGTTTGATAAAACATTGGACATTACTATCTTATCTGTGGCAGATCTCTTGTGAAATTCATGGCATTCTGATATGGTTGATCGTAACTCATAATGAACTCTGTGATTTTGGTTCCAGGGTGGAAAACTAAACTTCTTAGCTTTAGTTTGATAAAACGTTTGTAGTTTCCCCCTGTGTATCTCGGTTAAAGCTGTTTTTTAATCATGATACGTAATTCCTCCCTCGGGTATCTTCCCCATGATGAAATCAAAAGCATCTCCGTCGGTGAAAACCAACAAAATGTTTTTCCGCTTTTTCTTATCATCGGCCTCCGATATATCCAAAGCAATACATTGTACTTCGTATCGCTTTATCCATCCATCCATTGTTTATAGTCGGCGCTTTTCCAACTGTCATTGGCTTACCGATTTTCGACCAATCTTTGTTTTCCATCTTGTTCTATCCTTTGCATCTTCTTTTTTAAGGCCAATCTTTCCAGCATCTTTTTCCATCTTATCTCTCCATCTCATTGGTGGTTTTCCTCGTCCTCTTCTGCCTTCAACTTCAAACAGCATTGCTCTCTTTACACCTTCATTGTCTTCTTTTCTCAATCCACTGAAAAAAGCTTTGATCACTCTTTACTTCGAATTTTCGAAGACTGGAATCTTTGGCATGATCCAACAATACAACGACAGTCAGAAACAATAGTTCGAGAATTCGACAATAATATATCAACAAATCTTTCAAGATCTCGGTNTTTTCGACCAATCTTTGTTTTCCATCTTGTTCTATCCTTTGCATCTTCTTTTTTAAGGCCAATCTTTCCAGCATCTTTTTCCATCTTATCTCTCCATCTCATTGGTGGTTTTCCTCGTCCTCTTCTGCCTTCAACTTCAAACAGCATTGCTCTCTTTACACCTTCATTGTCTTCTTTTCTCAATCCACTGAAAAAAGCTTTGATCACTCTTTACTTCGAATTTTCGAAGACTGGAATCTTTGGCATGATCCAACAATACAACGACAGTCAGAAACAATAGTTCGAGAATTCGACAATAATATATCAACAAATCTTTCAAGATCTCGGTGGGACCTCCAAATGTTATATATTTGCTCAGATAATCCAGCTACAACAGCAATACCATAGTAAACGATAAATCCAATAACAAGATCGGCAATAGGAATTCTTGAGCTCGTGGCCGCTCGCTAGCTTGTCTCCTTTCAACTAAATTAACCCGTGGGGTGGAGTCCAGGCTCCGTACATAACACTTACATGACCGCAACTAGTTTTCTCTGTGAACCTCAATATTTCTGTGACCCGAAACTGCACCCACTGCTTCCATTCTCTCTGTTAACTATCCAATATAGTGCTATTTTAACGTCTAACCAGCATCGGACCTTATCTATTATATTCCTGTGACTGCAGAGCCTACTGTACGTTAACCAATAAGATCGGCTAAAATACGAGCAGATAACAGTTCTACCCACTAAAGGAATATTTAATTCCTTTATTGGGGCAACCCTAATTTTGGAACACAATAGTCTGGAAAATATACCCTTGGTAGTGAGAGCAAGATAGACTGCAGCACAATAAGCTTTTTGGCTACCATCAACAAAGCCATGTAGTTGAGAACTAAAAGTCTCTCCCTCAGTCTGATCATGAATACTTCTAGGGACTGTCATGGTTTTAACTTGGCTTAATCCATATATCCATTCCTCCCAACTGACAACCTTGCCTTCTGGTATTGGCTCATTCCAATCTAATTTATCTGCGCACAAATCTTGAAAAAGGATTTTGGCCTGCACTCCTAAGGACTAATTAAACATAGTGGATCAAAGGGCATGGCTAGAGGGCGTAAAATATCTCCTTTTGTTGGTCCTGATGCTTAAATGTTAGCTGCCATTTTCATTAAATCAAACTCTAAGACATCGGTATTGTTGTCCCAAATTATACCCAATACCTTAGCCTTCCCCCCTGATTCCTGTGTTAGGCCTAGTGTTTCCTTAGCAAATTATTCTTTATCTTTATGTCTTCCACTTCCTAAGAGTAACCTCCCCTTTTGACATTCTCTCTCTTGCTTTACAATAAAGGGAATACGCTGCATCCGTACTGTCAGAACTCAGCACAAGATCATCCACATAAAAGGACTAAGACATAATTTTTACAAATTCAGGGTCAACATCCTGGAAAGAGGAAAGATAGTAACGCAATACTGCATTTAATAAAAATGGTGAACTATTGACACCAAACACAACACGATTAAATCTTAAGGTAATGATCTCTGGATCCTTAGCATTGATATCTTTCAGCCATAAAAACCTTATGCAGTTTCTGTCACTCTTATTAACTTCAATGTTCAAAATGCTCTGTCAGTGTCTCCCACGAGTGGTCTTTGACTGTCTAAATCTCAATAAAATATCAAAAATTAGTGATGTCTATTAAAGGGCCCACATGCAGGCAATCATTTAGTGATGTTCTGGTGTTCTTTTTCTTTACGTGAGGCATCATAAACTATCCTTACCTTTGTTGTTTCGGCATCATTTCTAACAACAGCAGAGTGTGGTAGGTAAGAAACGTTCTCTGTGTCTTTCGATTCAGCAACTCTTGACACAATTTCTGTATTTCACTGTTCTAAAATCACATCATTATATTTCTGAAATATTTCCGGGTCTTCTTTTTATTTCTCCACTTGAGATTTCAATCTTGCTATACAATTTGTATAGTTTGATAACAATGGTCCACGACCTGCCTTCCAAGGCAGTGAAACAGAGTATCGGTCTCCTGTAAACCTAATATTGTCAACAAGAAATTCACGAACAATCATCTTTAGGCCTAATTCCTAAACGTTCCAAATCCCACAATTTTTTAACCTGTTCATCAAGTCTCTGGCATTGTCACATTGTAAAAAATTAAGTCCACAACAAGAAGAATTCAGATACTAACCTCGGAAGTGTCCTGATAATACCCATCCTAATGTTGTTTTGACAACCACAGGTTCATGTGCCCCCTCCCTCGTATTTGTTCCCCTTCTCAGAAATGCCACTGATAATCAGCCCCTAGCAAGACTTAAATATCTAGTTTATCATCTAATCTAGAAACGTCTGAAAACCAGATCTTTTGCAAATTTTTTTTAACACTTCTTTACCTTCTTTACATGAACATTTGATATGTATGTAATGACGATGATAATGATTGGGATGGAGTCTCCCGTCGCTACAGCGGATGAGCGTCTCGACGCTGCTGTGCCCTTTCATGCGAATTGAGGCCGATCCGAGAAAGACATTTCTTGCCGCACTTGGTGCACTCGAAGGTTCCGTTGGTCATCGGAATGCGGGATTCCCTTGCTTGTCACTTCAGCTTGACATCAGCAATGCGGTTATCTTCGAATTTTTGGACTGCTGAGTGGCACTGGCCCCGCCAAGAGGAACGGTCGAGGCAGTCTTCTTCCCATCTTGCAGAATTTATTTGGCACGTTTTCATTATGGACTTCAGGTTGTCTTTGTATGCATGTAATAGAGTCAACAATAATACAAGAAATCTAAACACTCTTCCCTCCACTCAATGACTTAAGCTTGAATTCTACAATCTCTCTCTTTTTTTTCTTCACCCAAAAGCATTAATCATCAGATTATCTCTCCTTAAAGGTCTTGAGAGCCTTGGTTGTTATAAAGGATCGATAGAGTCAAACAAAACTCTCACCTTCCCCTCTCTTTTGCCATTCACACTACCCAAGGTTGTCTGAAGCGCAACACTGTCCCCAGTGCAAGTACTTCCCACCCAGGACGAAGCATTATGATTCAACTTGCGCGATTCCATTTCAGACGCGTCTATACGTTCCTCCCGCAGTAGTTTGCTGCTGCTGCAAAGGGAAACATAATGTCTTGCCTTACAAACATAACATTTTACCTTAGAGCGAGATTCAAAAGACCTATGACCCTGTTTCAAACAAACAAAACATCTAAAAACCTTCCTGATAATATTCTTCCTACCCTCAGGGTTTCCATGAATACTACAGATCTCTGGTTAGTGGCCTGTCATACAAAATATACAGTCATGCGTTCGGCAGCAACCAGTGAATTTGAAGTTTTTAATTTTCCAACTCCCTTGGCTTCGTTAATGTTGGGCCGTCTTCTTTCACCATCGCGTTTGTGTCCTACATCAAACTTCATTAGTTTTGAAATCGTTTCGCGAACGTTTATCTCCAGGTCCAATTCTATGATCAGTTCATCCAATTCCCATTTAAGCACACTTTTCCATGATCTGATCATATCCTACTTGATACTTTTGGCAATTTCTCGACCAAAACAGGAACGACTATCTTAGAATAACTTGATTTACCAACACCCTGTGGTTCTAGACCGCGGTAATTAGCTTCGATTTAACCTCGGAATTTTCTCAGCCTGTCAACGTCATCCTCGTTGTAGACCGGCAACAACAAAAATTAGTCGATTTATATGGGTATGTCGAATCATCGACGGTTTAGCAAATCATTTCTGAATAAGATCAACAGCAATTTTTAATTCGAGCCCGTAACTGGTAGTCCACTGAAAATCGATCGTGCTTGTCCCTCTAAACATCCTTTCAAGTATTTCAATTTGTCGACATCCGCCAATTCTGTATTTTCATGGATGACACTGTCCCAAAATTCTTGAAATTCGTGAATATCTCCGAAGAATTTCTTTAAATCTAACTTCACCAGCTTTACTCTCACTGTACTTTTATTTCCCGGGCCGTGGCAATCTGAATTATTGGACGCGATAATTTCCTTTGACATACTCTTCACCGATGACCAAGATGACCTCACTGAACCAGTTTCTTCACTTTCTTCAATTTTCTCATCTGTAAATATAAATTCTTCCGTAATTTTTCCTTCATACTCGCTGTTGTCCTCCATTTCTTTCTCGCAGACATCCTCTTCTTCATTTTGAGAACGTGTTTCAAGATGTTTTGGTCCAAATGTATCAACTCCTCGTGTTGTTTCTTTAGCTGGGTACTAAGCGTATAAACTGAGATCTATACTGTAAACGGTGATTCAATTATGAAATCCAAGAAGACTCCATAAAGAAAACACTAAAATTAGCATTCAGTTTAAAAATAGGAGAGAGCATTTTATCTACCTTATCAATGAAAACTTCGTTGTTGAAAGGTTTTGAAATTTTTCCCTGACAAACTCTTCAACATTTCTAGAAATGNAATGTCTTGCCTTACAAACATAACATTTTACCTTAGAGCGAGATTCAAAAGACCTATGACCCTGTTTCAAACAAACAAAACATCTAAAAACCTTCCTGATAATATTCTTCCTACCCTCAGGGTTTCCATGAATACTACAGATCTCTGGTTAGTGGCCTGTCATACAAAATATACAGTCATGCGTTCGGCAGCAACCAGTGAATTTGAAGTTTTTAATTTTCCAACTCCCTTGGCTTCGTTAATGTTGGGCCGTCTTCTTTCACCATCGCGTTTGTGTCCTACATCAAACTTCATTAGTTTTGAAATCGTTTCGCGAACGTTTATCTCCAGGTCCAATTCTATGATCAGTTCATCCAATTCCCATTTAAGCACACTTTTCCATGATCTGATCATATCCTACTTGATACTTTTGGCAATTTCTCGACCAAAACAGGAACGACTATCTTAGAATAACTTGATTTACCAACACCCTGTGGTTCTAGACCGCGGTAATTAGCTTCGATTTAACCTCGGAATTTTCTCAGCCTGTCAACGTCATCCTCGTTGTAGACCGGCAACAACAAAAATTAGTCGATTTATATGGGTATGTCGAATCATCGACGGTTTAGCAAATCATTTCTGAATAAGATCAACAGCAATTTTTAATTCGAGCCCGTAACTGGTAGTCCACTGAAAATCGATCGTGCTTGTCCCTCTAAACATCCTTTCAAGTATTTCAATTTGTCGACATCCGCCAATTCTGTATTTTCATGGATGACACTGTCCCAAAATTCTTGAAATTCGTGAATATCTCCGAAGAATTTCTTTAAATCTAACTTCACCAGCTTTACTCTCACTGTACTTTTATTTCCCGGGCCGTGGCAATCTGAATTATTGGACGCGATAATTTCCTTTGACATACTCTTCACCGATGACCAAGATGACCTCACTGAACCAATTTCTTCACTTTCTTCAATTTTCTCATCTGTAAATATAAATTCTTCCGTAATTTTTCCTTCATACTCGCTGTTGTCCTCCATTTCTTTCTCGCAGACATCCTCTTCTTCATTTTGAGAACGTGTTTCAAGATGTTTTGGTCCAAATGTATCAACTCCTCGTGTTGTTTCTTTAGCTGGGTACTAAGCGTATAAACTGAGATCTATACTGTAAACGGTGATTCAATTATGAAATCCAAGAAGACTCCATAAAGAAAACACTAAAATTAGCATTCAGTTTAAAAATAGGAGAGAGCATTTTATCTACCTTATCAATGAAAACTTCGTTGTTGAAAGGTTTTGAAATTTTTCCCTGACAAACTCTTCAACATTTCTAGAAATGTCTTTCGTGATAATTTTTGACAAATTTTAGGCTACTTGTTAAGAATAAAGCCGAATTCTTTCAGTAAACTGGGTTTGTTAGCTTTCACTACACCACGAGCTATGCTGATAACTTGTCTCGATATAGTTGTAAAAAGCCATGTGTTTTCCAATGATGTTCGATTTAACTTTACTGAAGATATCCTCCTCATCAAGAAAGCAAGTCGTCCAAAGTTTGGTTTAAACTCCTTTGTTTTCTGAAATCGATCTTTTCAACTATTCACCGTTTATCTTTTGAAATCATATCTTGTGGGGCTTTTGTTGAACTTCTTCAAACTATGGCAGGTGTCATTTTCACAAAAATATTTCTCAATCTCTTCATTGATTTTAGACGAAAGGCTTTTCATGTACTTATCTCGTTTTGTTGCCGATCTTCAGCTCATTTTCAGTAAATGTAACTATGCATTTGTACCATTGTCTGTGGCTGCGTATAATAGTTCTAGAGGTTTAAAAGCATCACAAGAACCCTTCTTCCTAAAATATTGCAGCATTTTCTTACTTTTTGACGCCATCTGTCCAAACATAAAGACTGCATTTGAACGCTTTAACTCGGATTCGGAGATCAGAACGTCGCATAAACAAGTAAACGATTTGACACAAACTCTCTTTGGTATTCAGATGCGAATCTGTTGATTACCTTTGTATATTATCGATTCTGTGATGGCTTGTATGGTTTTATTCACATTATTCCGAACAATGATTGTCCTGTTAGTGAGCGAAGTTGGCCAGCAGGCATATATTCTACCAAAGTTTGGACATAGCTGACCGTTTCACGCGCAAATATCTATGTCCTATCCCATACCTCAATCACAAGGGGGTAAGGGTTGATTCAGCAGTAAAATTGGTCGCACGAATTGGTTTCTCAAGATATTTTAATGAAATTTTGTATACATGTAGGTATCGATAATGCGCGTAATAAAATTATTATTTAAGTTCAAAGTTTTGGGGCCGTCAACTTTTAAGGAGGTTAAAATCTCGTAGTTTACGATTTTAAATGATCTTGCCCGAAGGCACAGAAAATTGTTGACATGATTTTTTTACGATTTTTGCAAAAACGTCAATAAGTTGTTGCAGAAAATTTTCGAAAATTTCAAACCCAAACCTTTTTTGTAACCGTCGAAAATCTGAGGGTATCTAATCGGTGTTGGTGGGAGCATGAGCAGTATCACAATTTAAACAGAATCTGTTACAATTAACTTATATAGAATGAGATGGAATTTCGGGTGGAGATGGGTTTGATACTGCCAGTAAATTGACAGTTGAAAAATGTCAGCTTCTAATGCAAATTTTTGTGCAGTAGAGTCGGGCGTGAATTCAGGGAAGCAAGAACAGAGCCATTCAAAGCAGTATTACATTTCAGAAAATTAGTTGCAGAAACAAAATGTGATGGAAATGTGGTATGTGGTGGGTCAGATAACACCAAAAGAAGTAATTTTTTCCTGCTCAGTATGGGGGGACCAAGTGCCTGCAAGTGAGCCAGCAGGACACTTCCCTCATGCTAATATCGCACAAACGGACGAGAAGAAATGGGAAAATATTAGTAAGAGCGTCGTCTATTCCTAGTTAATAATTAAATGATCGAATTCTAACCTCACTTTCAATTGTTTATTTGTTGATTTCAACTTGCTTTCATTAAATTATTTCACTACTCCTGCAGTTTAATATTCCTTCACGCTCAACTTCCAGATCCCTATTGAGTTTCAAACCGGCATGTCCTTATTGCCTCTGTTTCTACCTCCTTTTGTGTCTCTGCTCCACTCCTCCTTTATCCGTCTTCCTCTTCAATTCTTCCTTCCTCTCCTCTCCCCCTCTTCGCTCTTCTTACATCCCCTCTCCTGCCCTCACCACGTACCTGTACCCCACCATCTCATGTTTTCTCTTCTCCACAGTTGCTCTCCCCTTTGTCCTTCCCTCCCTCTGCTCCCCTGCTTTCCTTTCCAGCTCCCGGTAGAGGAAAGCAGGTGATATGTTTGTTAAGTGTTCTTTATATTGTGATATTTGATTAATTTAACGCCTTTTCCTTTCTGATTGCAAACAATCAGTTTTTACTCTTTCGAGTGTTTTCTTGATGACCTGAACATGAAGGTGTAGATAGCCTTTGACACTAAACAGTTCATTTGACCGTAAAAGCCGAAACTCTAGCATCTCAATTTCCGTGAAAACTGGAGTATGCAGGACAAAACCGTTTCCATAATCGATATCAACAAACGAAAAATAACTAGAATCAGTAAAAGAAATCCTTATGCAACTGAGACTTTAAAAAAGAAAGTTCTCCTGTGAAATATTTTTTTCACAAGCTCAACAGTGCTAAAGTTATTATTTATCAGCAACAGCATCGTTTAATCTGTTATTCCGTTAGAGTTGTCCAGTAAAAAAACCCCTCAAGTCAAGCCTATTCCTCGATTGTTGTATCCTACACTAGAAATTAGTGGTTTTATTATCAGCATGACATAGAAAAAGAAACAAGACCTAGCAATAACAGTTTATAACGATTTAGTAAACATTAGAAATTCTTGACTTTATGGACTAAGTGGAAGCCATTGGTGTAGAGTATTTATCATGTCGTGCGCCGTAAACTTTATCTGAGCTACGTTTCGAGGGATACTCCTCCTATCGTCAGGCTGACGATAAACTGAAAAATTATGGACTCGATTATTCAACAAAAAAAATGGATAAACAGTGTTTTAAGTGTCTAAGCCTGTTACTACTTTCGTTGTGCATCGTCAGACCACCGCGTTGTCTCCCTGACAACAATTGATTTTAAGATTAGACAAAAAGATGATCTTCAGAGCTCCATATCACTGGAAACAATTTGAAAATGACACTGAAATGCAGAACCATTTTATTATAGTTTTACGAAATTGCTATGAAGCTCTGCAGGAAAATATTAGCTGCATAACCATTAATGACGAATAAAAGGCGCTTGTTAAAGCTCACAAAAAGGCTACCAAAGAATGCGTTCCTCTGATGCCAAAGCGAAAAAACAGGGTGCAGAATGAAATGGTTATGGTAAAACTCGAATTTCTAAGAAATATTTGATGTCTAAGAAACAGAAAAATACCAAAATCAAAAAAAATACAGCACAACACTAAAACATGTGGAGGAAATATAAAAGACCAGACAACAGAAGTACCGGTACA
>RDPX01000396.1:336685-360110 GCA_003991215.1 Morbakka virulenta
GAGAGAGAGACAGACAGACATACAGAGAGAGTGAGAAACACAGAGACCGACAGACCGACAGACAGAGAGTCTGAGAGAGAGAGTGTGGGTGTGTGGAAAAGTGATAGCAACTCATGCTTTTTTGTCGATACACATAAGCCCTTTTTATTTGCCCTTCGTGAGCACAGCTATCAATTGGCAAGGATTGTTAACAAACGTAAAGGAGCATCCAAGGGACGCTACTGTTAGTATCTGTTACAGAATATGAAATGCTAGAGAAATGCTGTTGTCATTCCTATAGTAGTATTGGCACTTCAAATAACTCCAGTCGAATAAGTATATGGCAGAAAAGTCTGCAGAATTGAGAAGAGAAACCCTTTGCGGGAAACATCAACTTGAACACCAAAATTATTCTTAAAAACCTCTTTAAGGTCTAAAACGTTTTGTTGAAAAAAAATTGCCAAAAATAATCGATTAGTTCAATCAAGGCAGATTGCTCTGCAATGGTCATAATAATCACTTCAGTACTTTCATGTACTTCTAATTAAAGTCAACGTCAAACCTCCTGCTTTCTGGCAGTATACATTCCAAGTACCTGAATACATATTGAAAAAAAACCTTTTTTGTTTATCAATTGTTATAAAATAATAAAAACTGGCTTCCAAGTGATGTCGTATTTGCAAGAAAAAAAAGACACGCTGAAAATCCGCGTTATCGAAAGGTTTTGCTGTCGACTCAGTTGAATTATTCTTTCCCAATTGAGTTATTACCCAAAATTTCCCAAACTTTACGTCCAGGTATATATCTAAGACCAAATTTACCACCAGTTAAAAACAATCGGACAATTTTGTGAATTGGTTTTATTTCATTTTCATGACTTTTACTATTTTTCTGAGTTTTAGGAGTAGTCATCAGATATTTTCCAAATACCTTCCCTCTTCACATACAGACAAAATTCCAATGTGATCAATTGGCAACCAAGCCATCAACCCACCCCCTCAGTAATCCTAAATTAAAATAACAATTTTACCTCCTTTTCTGAAATCTCTGTGTAACGAAAATATGTTTCTCCATTTTTTTCTGTTCTTAATTTCTCCAATATCATTTTCTTTCCTTTTTGCTTTCTAACAGATTTGCTAAGGAAGGCAATAAAAAAGAGTGAGCTACGAAAAAATAAAACAAACTGCAGAGGAACAACTGCCCGTGCACGGCCAATTAAAATGACTTCCCAAGATAGTCGGTCTCAGATGATCCATGTAATGGATTCACTGGGGACTGTACTTTCGTCCACGATGATTCAGCCTTACGTTTACCAAAGCAGCGAGGACTGCCAGCAAAGTGGTGTTCCTCTATATAAAGAGAAAGAAGTGTCTACTACAAAGCAATCGCTCTATGATAGATGCATGCGTGTCTTGCTACGTCATTATCCGTCTTCTCCCTTATCATTTCTTCGGGAAGTATTCATCCAAGCCGGAGAAAATCTTTTAGTAGCAAGCGAGCAGCTCATTATGTTGGAAAATAACAGAAGGCCAGCATTTATTGACATGCTGACACCCAAGCCCTACACTTGTCCTCCGCATTCGCATTTAGAGCCGTCATCACTTTCTCAATCAAAATCATTTCAACCATCACCTCAAATAAAAGACTTAATCTATAGTAAGGCAATTGGCATTTCCTACCCTTTTGTTGTTGGCATAAGAGATTGCAACTTATCAGGCCTTCGCCCTCTTTCAAAAAAAATACCGTCCAAACCTGCTAGTGTGCCGTCGAAGCCTAATGGTTCTCTAACACCAAAGAGAGTAAACAATGATAATACTCCTGCGTTAAAACGTAAATCTGCCCCTGTTCCTATAATGACAGATAATTTCCAGGACAAGGAAATTTATGCAAGCACAAAGCTCGAAAGAACTGAAGGTAAAAATATGCTCTGTCCTAAGAAGATACGATTTCACATGACCCCATCTTTGCATGGTAATAGCTTTTGTAGGTCAAAAGCACAGGACATACAATCCAGTCAAGTCCATTTTGAGAAGCAGGATATTGGTGGCAAACCCACAGTGAGAACCGTTTGCTCTGAAGTGACTCGTGAAAGTGAAAACGAGAGAGGGAATAGCTTTTTTTCAAGTACAAAAGTTTTCCGGGATAAAGGTTTTATAAGCATTGACGATATTCTTTCAGCATCTCCCATTAATTAAAGCATGGATGAACAACTTATGTATTGAAAATACATTTTCAAGCAACTACTTTTGAAAGATAGATACTTTTTATTAACTTTTAGCTTTGAGTGAACTTACTTTTGAGGCTAGAAGGAAGAATTCTGTCATTTCCTATTGGAAGTGTGTTTATTTTTCTTGTTTAAGCAAGCTAAGTGATCTGTTAATGTTTTAATTAAATAAAAGAAGGCGGAAAATCACGAAACAGAACAGAACAGAGTACGGAACTATTTTTTGTTCTAGTGATAAAATTTCAAGCGTCGCTATACAAATCGGCGAATTTTGTCTGTTAATGATATTGGGAACTAAATAAAAGAAAAATATAAAAATCTAAATACCTTGAATTATTTGCATCAAATAGTACTAACCTAAAGGTAGTATCCTACTATATCGGTTGCTTCAGTATGAAATAACAGGACATTTTTCTAACTTCACACTGATAAGAAATTCCATGGGGAAATTTTTTTAAGTAGGATGTATTTTTGAAGAATAATTGCAAGGTCTGGGGAATGCCCTCCTTGGGAAAGTCTCTAGTGGGAAAATATTTGGTCGCACAAATGTCGTAAAACCTCAGTATGCTAGTGTAGAATCAGCGGGACTTGAGTAAAGATAATGGGGGTATAATAAAATGCTGTTGATACAAAGTAGTTTGACTGCCTAAACGCTTCTCGGCCTTTTGGTTAAGATCAAGTGTATAGGACAGGGCTTTGGGTATAGGACAGAGGTCTCGAGATGTTTGAGCCTTGGCTAATTACCAAACCAAGAGGGAGGGCCTTCACACGGAGGGTCCTAGAGGGGAGATATGTATGTCTTGCGTTTTATGGTATCCCGTACTTCCTGTCCCACTTTTTCTTGATCTGTTGCTTTCCTTCGCGTCTTTCACAGATACCTGTCTGTGAAAGACAAAAATTGGTCCACTGTTTACCAGAGGCTCCATCAATGAAAGACCCAGTTTCACTGGCTAATTCCAACTTACAATTTCAGCATTACAGACTACTCAAAGCACTAAGCATTTCAAGGCACATGTTAATGTTATCTGGGCTCTTTTCTTTGAGAGAAAATTTTGGACCTGAAAATACATTATTTGCTGTAAGCAGAAAATTTTAATGAAATAAAATAAGATTCATTTCCCGTATGTAATGTATAATTCATTCTTACAGTAGATGGTATTTTATATATTCATGTACTGATAGTTTTATGTTGGTACATTTGTGCCGTATTTAGTAACGTTGATATGAAATTGATTGCTTCGCGCACGCTCGTGATTCTCTGGTCCTAAAATATGCTTTGAAGAAGGGGGATCGTTTAATTCGACTCTAGCTGGAAGAGATTTGTTGAGATTAAGATTTTGGAATTACGGGAATCTTTTCCAAAACTTTAGTCTTTACTGCATATTTTTTTAATCAACGTTGCGTATACCGTAAATAAGCCTTCTTTCCTGGTAATTACGCATACGTATAGCTCTCTTTGGACCTCTTTAAAAGACGCCTATCAGTCTCTACAAATGTCGTAAATGCTCGATTTAGCCTCCTCCCTCGATTTATCCCCTTTTTTTCGATTGAGTTTTGAATACCTACCCTCGTCTTAAATAAGTGCCTTAGAGCGGATATTTGACTATAGTATTTAAATATACGGGGTAGTTCATTTGAATCAAAGGAATAGAGAAGAAACCTACTCAAAATGTGCTTTTCTTGAAACTAGTTTTCTGCATTCATATTAAATGTCAAAGCATGGAAATTTTTCCTTTTTCTCTTCAATTGCGCTGCTGAAAATCACTGCATTTTCTTTGATTGTTGTCATCGCCATCTAGTTTGCTAGGAAAATTATTTCTACTTCTTTTTTATGTTTCCCAATAACAATTGTTTTGAGGACCTTAAATTCACCTGCTTCCATAAATCTTCTCATCAACTTTGACGTTTCCCTAGCTGCATGGCCAACAAAGCTTCGTTCCTTTCTTTTCTGAGAATTGAGTGGGTAAAATTCATCTGTGATTTAATCATTTTCTACAGATCCTGCTCTCATCATTTTCAAAATGCATCTTTTACGTCCAAAAACCTTTATAGATGTAGTAGCCACAGATGGTAGTCTTAAATTGAACTGTGTAATGCATATTTGCAAGCCATTTTGACCTGGCCATACTTAATTACAGATGGCATTTTCAGCCTCCAATCTTTTTTAGAACGTTTATATCAAAAAAATATCATGTGCACATTTAAATTTTCCCTATTTCTATTACTTATGAAGGGATTATTAGGTTTCTCTCAGTTTTTTGACTTTAATAAATCATGTTTTGCGAGGCATGAGGGCCGTCATCTGTGTATTTTATACATTTCTTTAACATAGCTGACATAAGTCAAATTCATAAGGGAGGGAAAAAATCCAGTTAAAACAAAGCTTAAAACTGGAAGCTATTTCTTATGCAAAGACTAGCGGTAGTCATGTGACCAGCAAGAATTTAATGTCGCTGTTAACTATTCAGAGAGTGAAAGAAATCGAGAAATGAATTGATTGATTTATGGAGGAAAATAACGGAGAAAAAAGAAAATGGACAGACAGAGTGAGACGGAAATCTCTGAGTGAACAAGTAGAAGAAGAACCTCTTGAGTCAGTATATCAAAGAAGAGGAACAGGACTTCGAGTTTCACGAAAACTGATTATGAAAACTCTAATTCTTGATAGCTGCACAAAATACGTTAAGGCGCCAGAAATATCGTGGAATAAACCAATTAAAACTACTGTATATGTGCTTGACTGTATGGCATTTAGTTAGCTGAAGGTGTACACGTAGAAACAAAAGGTAACCTGAAAGCTCTTCTCGGAAAATGTGTTTTAGAATGGATACCAGGAGGATGGAAAGCAAGACGAAAGTAGCAAATAAAATATTCACAGAAAATGATCTCATACATTGTTTTAAACACGATCAGCCATGTAATACCGGCAGAGATACGTTTAAATCATAAATGGTCATATTAAATGATAGTTGATATTAAAATCGTAAATGGACATTAACTGATAGTTTGTGTTAAAATCATAAATAGACGTATTAAATGAAAAAGATAAATATGGAAAAAGATTTAATAGACAACTAGAAGGCGGTGAAACTGATGTAGAAGATGAGTGTGCTACCACTTTCCATTTAGACGAAGACATTGGTGACGAATATGTACGTATTGAAGATCTTTA
This sequence comes from Morbakka virulenta, assembly GCA_003991215.1. Classification (NCBI taxonomy): domain Eukaryota; kingdom Metazoa; phylum Cnidaria; class Cubozoa; order Carybdeida; family Carukiidae; genus Morbakka; species Morbakka virulenta. Next base: position 342,061 of record RDPX01000396.1, read on the forward strand.
ATAATTAGAACACTGTCATTTATGTATACCGTTCAAATTTGATTTTTCGAACCCACGAGGGATCGAAAGAATAGTTCGAAAAAATCAAGGTATTTGGATGAAAAGAGTGGACCAACTAAAAAAACTAAATATAAGTTGTACCTTATTTTCGAGTTTAGCTAAAAGGTTCCAGGTGTGAAAATACAGATTGAAAAAGGGATTCAGGAAGTAAAATTGTTTAGGATTCTTCAAAGTTTTCAAAAATTTTTTTTGTCATTGAAAAAAAGCCGCAAATAAAGCTTATTGGTTCCTTTTGTCAGTTAACCAATTCCAATTACAGATGGACTTGAGCTTAAACAGAGCTATTTATAGATTGACTGTATAAGTTATGCTTCAATTGGATAGGAATTTTCAAGACACTTGAATTAAGCACGAAATTGCATCATCATATGTCAGTTTATTCATGCAGGAAAAACACTTCAACGAAAAAACAAATAAATATAAACCCTCTCTGCAAGAAGCAGCAAAAATACAAAATATCTATTTTAAGACATTAATTTCTATTGCTCCGAGTAGGAAGCATTACAAAGCTGAGAATCATGGAAAAGGTGTGAAAGAGGAGAAAAAAGTGGACATAGACAGTACAGGCAAGCTACACGATGCAAGAAATTAGGGGCCAGAGTCACGATTTGCAGTGTTATATTGGAGATACCAAAGACAATGAATTTTTAAGCCAACAGTTCTTAAATTGCCTTGAGTTGGATATATTTTACAGTAAATGAAAACAATCTTGGGATAATAATACTTTACATAATAACTGTTATAAGCTTGTCTCCATAACAGACCATTTAAATTTGTAAATACATAAAAAAATTATGTCAGAAATATTTATATGTTTATCAATAGTTTTATTGGAATAATATTTACAAACTAAATATCTGAATTTTTGTTTTTAATGGGTTTTTTATCTCCAGACACAGAATTCCAGAATTCTGAGGTACGAATGCTGCATATTTCTTCAATCACATTCTGAGTTTTCTACATACTTCTTATGCTTGAACTGCTGTTTTTGATGTTAAGATTTTAATACTAAAGTAGAAGATGAAAACAATGTTGGATTGAGTGTTACACAAGAGAGACTTCAGTTAGAGAAGGCAAATGATTAAAATGGGTTTATATTTGCAGAACTTGTCAAATAGAAATTGTAAAATATGCTTATTTAAAGTAAGACAAAGCAGAAAATGTTCATGTTAGTAGTAAGGAAAGTGAGAATCTTGGATACAAAACTTACCACACCAAATCAACAAAAATTTAACGATTTTACCTATAAATCACCGCATTTCTTACGAAAACACCATTTTCATGAATAAAAGTGAGCACAGAATCTGTGCATCCTTACCGGGGAATTTCCCAAAAATAATTACTTTCACTTTCAAACTCACAGCTAAAAATTGTATACCCCCTGGACATGTGCATTAATCCATTCATTTTTCTATTACTCTTCTCTATCCTATCTCTGAGCTGGGTGATTGATGCCATGATGTGAGAGGTAAAAAGTGAACTACAGACTTTCTTAAAACGTAATGTTAAAGCGACAGCAGTCCTCACACACTGATTGATATTTGGATAGTCCTAGTTCACTTAAGGAAGTTATACCAGCAGGGTGCAAAAACCAGTACACTTTTGTAAAATAAGTTACAAAAATTTTGACAAAATCCTACTGGTTTTTGCACCCTGCTGGCATCGCCGTAGTATCAGTGAAGGTGTAGATTATGTTAAATTGCACTGTAGGAGATTAAATAAACACCGCTACGCACCAAAGTAATCCCTCTTAATCTCTTTTAAGTAGTGTATGTTTTACCAGAGCGAACACACTTTTGAAATTGATTTCCTCCATTTTTATCGTTGTTTTTTTTGCCTTGTACTTTCGCTGCGCTCTAGCACAAAACAAAAAAACAACGATAAAAATGGAGGAAATCAATTTCAAAAGTGTGTTCGCTCTGGTAAAACATACACTACAGTATTTTGACCTGTGGGTTAGTACCCTTATGAAAATGTTGTAAAAATATCAAAAATTTTCCGTAAACTATTTTTGAGTAAAATTGGTACAAGAATAATAAACGTTTTAGACAACAGATTAGGAAGGCCGCGTTTATATAATAAAAAACAGTAAAGCACAAGACATGCCCAGGTTAGGACAGGCCGCGCAATGTCTCATCATTTTAATATCAGTTCTGTCTATTACATGGATATTTTTAAGAACCCCCCAGGGAGCCCCAGTAGACCCCCTAATTATATAGGAACTTGTGAAGTTTATATAATAAGCAATTATAGAACAATATTTCCTATCTGAATGAGCCCTCTTCAAAGCCCTCAATAGCTTAATTTACTAGATGGTATATCATTTACAGAACGTCGTTGACACAATCAATGCTTGTTGTTAGACCACCAACACAATTAACTATTATCTAAAGACCGTGTTTCGGGCATATTAAAAGGAACGTAGCGACAGCCTTTAAATAAATCTCTGCTGATGTCAGGGGTTCTTTCAGGTAGAAAAAGCCAAAATCTCTGCTGATGTCAGGAGTTCTTTCTGGTAGAAATATCTGGGACATGAGGCTGTTCTGGTAAAAATATCTGGAACAAGAGGCTGTTCTGGCAAAAATATCTAGGGCAGGAGCGACCTTTGGCCACATTTTTTATTGGAGGAGCGGCCTTTGGTTCCTTTCTTTTATTGGAGGAACATGGACTATCATGAGCCTACAGCGTGACGCCTTACATGACCAAGACCCCGTCTTGTTTTCCTATTAATATAATGAAGAGCGCTCTATGAGATTATGTGAATAAATTTCCTAAGTGCGCCAATGAGTTTGTCTTGAGTGTATGTCAAAGCTAAGTAGAGCATTTTCGCTCTAGTCGTGATATGACTAATCCCCTACATGATATCGCGAGTTCCTTCAAAAGGCTTTACCACTATTATCATTATGGTTATCATTATGTGACCAATTGTCAAAATCCACTCATCAGAAAAAAGTAAAAGAATTTCTAAAAGAATTTCTAAAAGAATTTTAAAATCTTTTTTTTGTGGCATAAATTATCATATGATTAGCTGTTCTTTGGAAAACGGTCTACTACATATTAAGGCTCTCAACATGAGGGTGTGAGCTGCAATCACGTATTTATCCCAAGTAAACATGTTCCCGAGAGTTTTATTTACTCATGAGTGTTGGTGCTTATTGAACACACAAAGTCTTCGAGTACCGCCATTAAACATTTAAAGATAACAATAGGACTATTAAGATCGTTGTTTGTATCTTTTAAAAGTGCTAAAGTGATATAATTAATTGACTTCCTTATTTAAAAAAACAATGATTGAGGACTCATCTTTATTTAAAAAACACAGCAATATTTAAATCGTCCATAACTCTGCTTAGGAACGCCCTAGAGAGATAATCTTTTCAACATACAAATTGTAAAGCTCTCCTCTTTCTTATCAACTTACTTCCCTTGCTCGCCCAACAGAATTTCACGAGTAGCTAAATCCACTCTCTCTAACACACCCTCAGCCTCAATTATTGTTTTCCGAGAGAAGGCATCTCTTATATTCTTGCAATCTCTGAGGTAGTTTTGATGTATTGTTGATATATATTTAAACTCCTTATCCTGTATAAACCCGTCTTGTAGGCCCCCACTTAATACTTCGTTTATAAAGGACAGGCATCCACTGCCCAGCATCCATAATTTTTCTTGCTTTCGCACTCTTATCTCTACACCTCTATTCCAAATGGACATAACACAAGCCAGAACAGACAGGACAACGTTAGTTACACCAAACGGCGTGACCAACCCCGGATATGACATAATTACTACAGTAACCCCAGATGTGATCCCAACAGCAGTTGAAAATATAATTTGTAAGACAGAGAGAATATTATGAAGTCGTTTATAAGACTTATCCAGTTTATGTCTGGTGTCTATTTGCATTTGAAGCCTATCCCTCATGCGGTTGATTTCTTTCATACGAAAGCTATGTCCTTTGTTTAAGGAGGGATACATTTTATATATATACCTAATTTATTACGCGGTGTATTAATTTTTCATAACTCTCTTTTGATAGCAACCTCTTTTTATATAAATATGTAGCAATCTCTGATATTTCATTTCTTAGTTGCTTTGAAGAATTTCCTGCATCTAGATGGCCTAATAAGACTCTAAACCTCTCCTTAATTTCACTTAATGAAGTTAAAAGACCTTTTCCCCGAACAAGACGAGGATAACATTTAGGTCGAAAGCCCTTTCCTGTCACATGTGTGAATTCCTCGGGGTTAAAATATATATCAATTACTAGAAGCTTCTTTAAATATAAATTTAAGACCTTTCGATGTCGAATAGCCGTCTCTTTCTGTATTTTAGTTGTACTTCGCTTTCTACTGTAAACATCTAACCACTCTTCTTCCCTTTCAACCCTCTCCATTAGTCTCTTTAATATCTTACTTTTTTCACGATTATTCTTTATTGTTAGTAGTTGTCTAAAAACATCTGAAGGCATTGGAAATGGAATAACACTATCATCATCTCGACTAACGTCTCCTACAGGAGATTTCATATCTTTATCTAAGTTAAGTAAAAACTGTTCTGGTGGTATTAAGGCAGGCGCTACAGGATGTTTTATTGTACCCTCTATTGCCTCCACTAAAGGAGCTTGAGCTTTCACTACCGCGTCACCTATAGCTTCATTTTGAGGCTTCTGCTCTTCCATTTTCACAGCCTTCAAGGCATTGGGGTGATCCTTAAATGACTTACCTGTTAAAATCTCAGCTTTTGTAATATCCCCCCTTTGTAACGCCGTAATTACCGCAGCCTTTCTTCCTAGACGACCCTCCAATTGTCGCCTCTCTGCTTCTAATGCATAATTTTTTTTTCGCATTATATTATATTAAACATAAATTTATTTTATATTTCTTATTAATATATAATGAAAACCAGTTACTGTGTAAAGTGTAAGAGTAAGACAGAGTTTAAAACCACACCTCAGTTAAGACGAACTAAAAACAATCGTGTAGTCTTAGTTGGTACGTGTAAGAACTGTGGTTCACGTAAGACCATGTTTGTGTCACTAAAAAACGGCAGTGGACTTATCAGCTCCCTCATAGGCAAACCCGTGCCAATACTCAGCAAAATACCGATATTAAACGCGATTTTCTAAAGGCGCGGATAAAGTTATTTACTGTTTCGCGGACTAAAAATATTACAGATATATATAAACAATGAAGAGAAATTATCAAGGTAACATTATACTACCACATAACCCCTATAATATACGCTGTGCCGACTGTGGAAAATATACAGCGCTGATGTATACTACGAACCGCGGCTTTCTACCATTAGACAAAATAAAAAACAACACCGCATATGGCACAATATGGTGTAAGAAGTGTTATGAAAAAATTAGTTCTGGAAGTGGTTTTAGACCTAGCTTTAACTCTAGCTTTAGACCAAAATGTTACCCTAGATTGTATAGAGGGAAAGGAATAGACATCCACACGATGTTACGCAAGGTCGAAAAGGTATTACCAAAGGACGCGTTAACTTTACCCAAACACAGATATACAGGACTACAATCAACCCCCCTAGAAGATGAGCTTGATGAAAATGACAACCCCTTGCCGGGTCATGAGCCCTTTAATCAAATTGATGGAATAGCGCTACACCACGACATTTGTTATAGAGACTCCAACACCGTTAAGGACAAACATAAATGTGACGCAACGATGTTAACATCACTCAAGGAAATGAAGCCAAAAAACTTCAGAGAAAAGATTGATCGAGCATTTGTGAGGGGTGTTATCGGAACCAAATATAAGCTTGGTTTGGGCCTGACGAAAGCACAGGAGGACCTTCTTGATGACCTATATTATAACCCTCAGACCGGCTTTTCCGGTATAAAACAACTGTCGCGAAGGGCGAAGCTTCCACTTAATATTACAAAAGAATATCTCTTAAAACAGGAGACATATACTAAACACAAACCAGCTGTCCAAAAATTTCCCACCCGAAAAGTGATTGTTCACGAGGCAAATCATCAATACCAGGCCGATCTTGTCGACATGCGTGCTTTAGCTTCAGAAAATGATTCACATAATTACATCTTAACCGTCATCGATGTTTTCACGAAATACGCGTGGGCTGTTCCCATCAAGCGTAAAACGGGTGAGTTTGTGACGAAAGCTTTTAAACAGATTCTCACTCAACCTCCAAAGCTTATCCAAACAGACGCAGGCACTGAGTTTATTAACACACAAACTCAAGCTCTTTTTAAATCAATGAATATAAAATGGTTTCAATCTTATAACAAAACAAAGGCTCAGATCGTGGAGAGATTCAATCGCACTTTAAAGGATAAAATGTACCGTTATTTTACAGCAAATAAAACTAAGCGGTGGCTGGAAGTCCTTCCCGACTTGGTCAAAAACTATAATACTAGCTACCATAGGACAATTAAAATGACCCCTATTGAGGCGACCTCAGGTCTAAAGCCCACGATAGGGGCGCCACCACCACGTAGGAGAAAACCAAAATTTAACCCCGGTGATTTTGTTCGCATAAGTAAATATAGAGGAAAATTTAAGCGTGGATATACAGCTAACTTCACCAACGAGGTGTTTGTAGTCACAGATGTCTTACCCACGACCCCAGTTACATATAGAATAGCTGAGATTAGAAACGCTGAGAAGATTATTGGGACTTTCTATGCCGAAGAGCTTTCATTATTTAAGCCCACGAAGGCTTCAGATCTAATCGTGGATTAATCCGCGCAGCGGTAAACAACTTTTAACCATCTTAAAACTAATTTCATAAGTTCCTAAATTAACTATAAGAAAAAAAATTTCTTTAATATATAATAACAATGACTCTATATCAAGTTTTTATTCCTGAGCTTTGGGATAAAGAAGAATCATCTAATACTAATAACGTAAATATCTCAGATCGTGTTGGTCTATTAGCTCTCCTACGGGACGGCTCAAATACCCCCACAGCAGATTTAACCCTTGATAATTTTAAAATAAATAACTTAGGAGAGCCCGACCTAGACCACCAGGCCGCCACCAAAAAGTATGTTGACGATGCAAGCAAAAGTAATGTATTTTTAAGTGACGTTAACATATTTCCCGTTGCGGGACAGATAGTTTCAGCATCTTCAGAGCTTTCAACCGCGGATCAATATAGTAAAGAAAACGCATTTGATGACAACGCTAATACGAATTGGGTGTCATATGGAGGGCCTCGAGAGTCAATTAAGGTTGAACTTCCGGTAGCTAAACGGATCTGGAAAATTATGTTTCGTCCACGAATGTCACCAAATCGTTACCAATGTTTTGAGACTTGGCAGTTTACAGGAAAGACCACTAATGATGCACCCATATGGGATATAATAACCGAAGGAGTAGATTTAAGAGTAGAAAAAACCATCGTACTACCTATTTACACTAACCCATATAAAATCTTTAGATTGGTTGGAAGTGGAACTGGTAAATATGGAGTATCCGAAATACAACTATATGAGGCTTTCGTAACTAACGATAATTACGCTCGGCGGTCTGAGACGGTGCCCTCAGGGAAAACGGCAAACATAATGGAGACCTATAGTCTAAACGGTCAATCTTATTTTGTAGACTCCGGCACTCCCACATCCTCACTTATATTCTCTCCAGGAGAAAATTTAAATTTAATAGAGGGTGTGTTAAATGTTAGAGTGGGAAGACCTCCCTTCTTCTTAGATGAGGATTTATTAAACTATCTCCAAATCAGTAATCTACTCAAACGTAACGCGTTGTTACCACTTCCCCCAAGGGAGCCCTCGATGATATTTTTACCACACCCCTCTCAAATAACTACTATGGATCCAACAACAAACAATATTTTAGAAATTAAAGAATATATAACCTCACAAAGATACATGTCCACAGGAGCAAGTGTATTAAGTGCAGTAAACGGGTCATTTTGCCTTCAACACAACGGGCCGGGCTTTAGTAGAGTTGGTATTTTTAGAACCTTACTTACGTCTAACGGTACAGATACGACTATAATCTTAGCTATGCGATATAAGAAACCCTCAAGATCAACTAATACCTGTCATTTCCATTTTAAAGCTGGATCGGAGGAAATTTTACTCTACACACCAAATAACACAAATCAAGTTATGTTTAAATATAACGGAAGCGCTATTTCAGAGGGTGTAACAGTTTCAGATGGTGAGCTTATCGTCTGGGGCTTTAGGAAATATGGGGGGATTGTTACTATTTTCAGAAACGCTGTAAAAATTAAAGAGGCATACCAAAGTCCCAATGAAATAACTGCTGTGACTGGAGATTTATCTATAGGCTCAAGGGTAGATAATACTGAACCCACAGTTTTTGTTTTTCTAGGTTGTTTTGTTTATAATTCCGTGGTGTTCGATAACGATCTACACAAACTACAAGTATATTTCTTAAAGATGTTCTCTTAATTTAACCCACTTTTTGTAGAGTGGTACAAACAAATATCAAAAATTTATAAAACATTTTCTACTTTCCTTCGAAATTAAGTGGGCTCAAGTTGCTTGAATGACTTATGAAATTAATTTTAAAAATTTGTTTAAAAGTTGTTTACCGCTTCGTGGATTAAAAAATATATTTTTATTATATATAAATGGATACAACTAAGCAACAGGCTAAAATATTTTTAGCACATAATATTTTAAAACAATTAGAAAAAGCAAAAACAAAGTTTCCAGATGATCCCTTTTATTTTGAGAATCAAGTACCATTAAAAAAATTTCAAATTAAGTGGATTCCATTAAAATTTGTAGATACAAGGGGGCCAGTTAAAGTAATATTTAATAATGAATATCATTTTGGGACAATTAATAAATATAATCAACCTGATTCTCAATTCTCTAGATTTGCAAATGTACAATTTTGTATCCATAAATATACTAGAAATAATCCAAATAATGAAAGTATCTTATATAAGCTAATCGAGGAGATCACAAACGCTTATCATCAAGAAATAAATCGAAGATTTGCTCGGGGAACCGAGATTGTAAACATCGTTAAAAAATTACTTAAAAATAAGAATAAACCATCTTTGGAGGAAATACATATGGAAATTAACAAATTTTTAGAGGACAAAAAACTAAACGATTGTAATGTTTTATTATATAAAGGCGAGGTTAGAAAAATAGAGGACTTTAAGAAGATTTTTTCTAATTTTACGATAATTTCCGAGAAGAAAATAACAAACCCACTACAAACATATTACTCTGATAAAATACAGGATGTTAAAAAACAAGGAAAACCTATGGATAATCCATTAGCCCGCATAACTCTTAAAGCAACTGAGACAGGTGTTGAATGTTTGATAACTAGAAGTGATATAGATAAGGTTATAAAAACACATAACGGAAAACCCTTAACAGCGGAAAATATACATGAAATTTTCTCAAAGGTTATGGTGTTGTCTGGACTACTTAATTTTCGGGGAGTGTGTATTCATAGAGATAATTCCATATCGCTCCCCAATAGCGTAGATCAGCTATATTATAAACAGGAAGAATATGATATATTACAACCTGATGTAGTTAAATCTGCTCTTAAAGATTAGAAGAAATAAATTAACTACTATCTTAAAAATATATTTTTAATTATATATAATAATGGCAGAAGCTCAAGCTCAATTATATCCTCAATTACCTCAATTAGAGGATTCTCAATCTAGGTTCCGTTTCAATAAAATATTACAGCAACAAACAGATATTAAAGCAGAACAGTTAAAATATTTAAGGCTCCTAAAAAAGTCGAAGAAAATAAAGCACACACTTGATACACTTGAGACTATGACTACAACTTTTGGAGGGCTTGTTTCAACGGGAGCCATAGCCTCTATTTTTACGGGATTTGGTGTCGTTGTTGGTGTTCCTTTTGGGGCTTTAGGAATCACTTCTGGGGTCACATCGATAATCTTAAAACACTTTAATAAACGTGTTAATAAAAAGTTACAAAAATATATTACAATCAAATCGGCCTGTGACCAAACTTTAAATGCTTTAAATATCCTACAGTCTAAGCTCATTCATGATAATAAAGTCACCCATGAGGAATTTGAGTTGGTTTCACAACTTATCGAAAAATATACTTCAAATAAAGAGAAAAAAATTTTAGAAAACGAACCACCACAGGACCTATTGGAGAAACTCAATTTACTAGTGAGACAACACACTCACACTTAATTCCTACCTCTCCCCTTATTCCTACTTCTCCTCTTATTCCTACTGCGCCTCCTCCTTATGAAACTCCTCATAGAACAAAGAAAATATTTAAATGTTTATGTGAAATAAAAATATCTTAATAATATATAAAATGAATTCCTTAATTTTAACAACAGCAAATAGTGGCACCAATGAAAATCATAAGCTTCGCTTGCAATTTATCCAACCTCTTGATTTAAAACAAGACAACCGAATATGTCTAAGTAAACTTCATTTGTGGTACAATTGGGATAACTTTAATAATAAGACATATTCTAATTGTAATTATAAAATTACAAACCATAACACAGGCGTAACCATAGATGGTAGTATTCCAAATGGAAGTTATTCCGTTAAAGATCTTAACAACTATTTCCATTATATAATGCTTGGAAAAGGCTTTCATACGGATGTTAACGACCCCTATGGTATTAATATATATGCAAACACAACAACAAACCGTATTGTAATTTCTGTAACCGCCGACTATCAATTTGAATTAAGTTCTGGATTAGCAGAGAGTCTTGGATTTAGTACTTTAGAATTTAGGAACATAGAAATAAATGGAGACCTGGTACCCAAAATAGAGCGCGTGACAACAGTGTTAGTACATTGTAATATAGTAAGAAACGATTTCCAAGCAGACTCTAATTTAATATATTCGTTTAGTCCCTCGGTACCATTTGGAAGTCTTGAAAGGGTAAACCCTAACTTCCCCATGTGGCGTCAGTGTAGAACCTCTTCCAATATAAACTACATTGAGGTTACCTTAACAGATCAGAACAATAGACCTCTACAGATTGAAGACACTATTTTATGTGAGCTATTATTAAGGTCTTAATCTATTTTAGTTAATTTTAATAATTAAATTAAATAAAAAAAATGTTTATATTATATAAAATATGGTCTGGACACACAATTACGGATATATTAAACCCCAATCAGGGAGTGGTTTATTTGATATATTAACAAACCCAACAGTACAAGAGATAGGGAAGAAAGCTGTTACGTCATTTGGTGAAACAGCAGCTAAAAATATAGGCCAACGAGCCGCTGAAAAGTTAGTACCCTCTAAGCCCCCTCCTCGAAGATCTTTAAAAGAAATGTATGGTAGCGGGCTCATACGTGTTTAATCCGTGAATTTATTTTTAAACATTTCAAAAAATTAATTTTATAATAAATTAAGCCCAGGTTAAAATATAATTTAAATTTAAAAAAATATTTTTTTATAATATAACAATGGAGTTTGAAAAGATTAGTAATCTTCTATCTGATAAGGAAATGGAGCTTTCAAAATATATTAAAAAGAGGTGGGTAAAAATATATGATGATAATAATAGAAATTATGATCGCACTATAAGATATGTTTGTACCACTCTACAAGATAAGCTTGTTGATTACGCCGATGGTTATATCTTACTTGAAGGTTATATACGCCGCGAAGCTAATGAGGACCTCGAGGCGGGTACTATGGCAACAGTTCAAAATGGTACTTCAAGCCTCGTTAAGAAGTGTATTATAAAATTAAATAATGTTGACATGGAAAATAATCATAACCCTAATCTTACCACACCAATACAGAATTTTTATGAATATTCAGGCAACTATATTCCTCTCGAAAACCAATATGCTTTTGTTGTACCAGGTGTAGAGGCCGAAGCGCTAGAGCGAGATCGGGACATAAAATATGTAAACTTAGAATCAGAACAACTCGCGGATGCCGTCGCCGGTGATGGTGGGTTACCCATACGACGTCCAATTAAAGCAAAAATACCATTAAAATATTTAAGTAATTTTATTAGAAGACTTGATTTTCCAATTATAAATAATTTATTTGAAATAGAAATAGAATTAAATCCTATAAATGGATTGGTTCGTACAGGAACGATCTAATTAATATAGGGACCTTTACAAATCGATTAGAAAAAGGTCTCATGAAAACACACCACTGGGATAATCTTTACGTATATCATAATTTTCTACCTGCTGTCGCAAATACCCAGTTTGATGTTCAAGTCGCCGCGTCGGTGGTTGGAGTTCGAAAAATGTATTTTGTGATAATTCCTCATTTTGATTCTCAAGCACACCATCAATTAAATACCACTGTAGCCGTTCGCAATTTTAATGTACAAATAAACTCTGAAGATTACTACCAGACAAATATAGTAACAGATCAAGAGGCCTACCAGCTCTGTTCTGAAAACCTTATAAATCAGGGTAAGGACCCCTCGGTGGGGACAGCAATGACTTATGAATTCTTTAAAGGAACGTCCCGTATCTACTGTTTAGACTTATCTAGACAGAGTGTATTTGAAAGCGATCCCTTTATAAGCCAGCAAATCAGGTTTAGGGGCACACCAACCGCAGCTGGAACAATATTTGTAGTGTTAGTAAGTAATAAAACAAGCGTTATTGATATGACAGAACCCTCTAATACTAGAACTGTGTAATTTAATTCACACTTTTAAAAGTTATTTACTACTTCGCAGATATTTTAAAACAAAAAAAATATTATTTTTTTTATTAAATTAAAACACAGTTTTTAAATATCCCCTAGCTAATCTTTTTAGTTGATTTAAATTAGCGTTTGTAACATTAATTGAATTTGAATTATTTATAAACTTATTATATTTTTCCTCTATAGTTCTGAGCAGAGATCTTGATACATGCTCATCTTTACGATTTCTTAAATTAACCCTCCTCAAACAGTTTTCAACCGTATCTGTTAAGTAGACTACCTTGAAATTATAATCTTTGAAAAGAGGTTTAAATAGATCTGATACAATTTTCTGTTCGATGACCTTATCATTAAAAATTTCATGAGTTTCTTGAGGACATCTCTCCATGAATATAACTGAATTTCTTGGGGTGGTAAGTAATTGATTGTATGCCGTTAAAAATATTTGCATTTGGAGCGGTAATCTAAATAAATCAGGAAATTTATAATATAAATAAAAAATGTCACGATCGTTCTCATCTTTTAACTCTTTCCAAGCTTCTAAGTCTTCTTTTAATATTACTACGTTTCTACCCTCCTCTTTAGCCGCCTCTTGAATATAATCTAGGAATGTTGACTTACCAACACCAATGTTTCCAGAAATACAATAGACCGTCTTAGCCATTATATATTATATTAAAATATATTTTAAAAAATCTTAGATATTATATATAGTCATGCCAACCGTTAATTTCAAATTGAGTGATTATCAGAAGCAGAAATATGAGTCTGCGGTTAGGAATTATAAAGAAATAAGTTTAGAAGTGAGTAAATCGATGATTAGTAAGAAACATGGAACACCTATAAAATTAACCGAGAGACAACATAAAAAATTATTAAAATCAGAGGGTAAGATGAGAATTAAGCCAGTCCTTCCATTTGATGTTAAGTTTTACGTGTCACCAAACCAATATAAGGAAATTGTGAAGCTTGCAGATGATCTTAAAGATATTGCTAGGTATGAGAGAGATTTACAGAAAGGTGGTTTTCTTGGCGGTATTGCAAAAATGGCGATCCCGTTTATAAAATCGACGCTGCCTAAGATTTTGGGGACATTAGGTCTCGCTGCGGCCACGGGTGCCGTTTCGGGAGCGACAAACAAGGCGACACGAGGTAGGGGGTTTGAGTTATCAAAATGTCAATTAAGCGAGTTAATGAAGTTAGGAAACGAAGCTTGTAAGTGTAGTGTCGTAGACAAAGATTTTATTGATAAAATGAACACTGATATTAAAGAGCAAAAGGGTGGGTTTATAGGGACTTTATTAGCCGGCCTTGCTGGTTCATTATTACCGTCTTTAATAGGGGGAAAAGGAATTGATGAGAAGACTTCGGGTAAAGGAATTAAACGAGCTGGAGGAAAGGGAATTAATAGAGCTGGTGGTAATTTAAAAAAAAATCCCTTTAAGTAATTTTGAAATAAATGATTATTTTGGAGAGAGAGTTTGTTATTCAAGAGATGAATATATACCTCAAAATAAACTTCAGAGGGGTGTTATAATCAATTTGGACGATAAACAAGGACCTGGATCGCACTGGATAGCCTTTAAAAAGAATTTATACTATGACTCGTTTGGAGAATATCCTCCAGAAGAATTTATAAAAAATATTAAATGGAGAAACATCTGCAGAATTCAAGATTTAAGTTCAGTCTGCTGCGGCCATTTTACAATTGACTTTATAAACAGTGTTAATAATAAAAATGATTATTTCAAGTGGTTATTAAATTATAATATTAATAATTTGAAAGGAAATGATGATATCGTTTTGAAAAGAATTTAATTAATTATTCTACTTTAATTTAAAACCAGACCTCAATCTATTTAGATTTTTATCAACCATTAAAAATTGAAATTTTCGTAAAGTGGCTTCCTTATATTTTTTGTTGAAAACTTTCGAATCTTCATTTAACTGACGGGCGATTTGTACGAGATCATGTCCTCCAATTCCACCTAATAACATGATATAATTTGAATTTTGTCTAATAGCGGCCGGAATCTTAAAAAAAGATTGTGAAATAAATATCAAGCTACAATTATTTTTACGACCTCTAATAAATAACTCTTCCACAGGTTTTTAATTCTTTTCTGTAATTAAATCATCAAATACAATTAAGTTTTGAACTGACTGATCTACTACATCGACATCTATAACATCTTCAATATTATTAGAATATTCAATTTCATTACCAAACCTATCAATCATATGTTTGTAAATGGGTTCCTCCAATTTCTTGGCGTATAAATAAATCATATTAAAAGATTTAGATCTATCTATAATATTATATAACAAGTTTGTTTTCCCAGAACCCGAGGGGCCTATGATTAGTGCCCTAAATGGGTGGAGGGGTAGATCTTTTCTAGGATTATAAAAATTTCCACTTCCGGTTTTGAATTTTGGTGGTAGTAATTTATACACGTTTGTAGCCGACATTATATTTATATAAAACAATAATTTATTTTTATAAAGAAGCGCTTTTATGTCTATGAGAGCGATATTGGGAACATAAAGAACATATGTTTTCTTGTCTTCGAGTGAGTTTTTCACAATATTTACAGGGAGTATATTCAGCTTTGCGTTTGCGGGTATGATTATGACAAAATTCATTCATACATTTACGATTACATTTCTCTCCATTTCTACCTCGATTTGTTAAAACTGCTTTACAGAGGTTACGGCCTATTTTTGCCATTATCTATATAAACACGAAATATAATTAATTAATTATTTTTTTAAAAAAATATATCTCAACTAGATATAGACGCGTTATGCGAGTCACAAAGATAGAGTCTGCTTTAGGTAATGCAGTGGAGGCCTATGAAATTGAAATCTTAGATTGTAACTTAGACAACCATCTATATGAGTCGAGACCTGTAATAAAAAGGAAGTTACTATCACTTCAAAGATATAAGAAAGGTATTAAATTTTATGAAGTAATTAAGGTAGTTTTTAAAGCAAAATAGGATGATAAAGTTGGATATATAACTGAATCTTTTGAAGGAGATAGAAATACCATGACTTCTAGGAAAATAAATCTAGATAATGCAATAAATGTTTTCAAAAATAAAATTGATAGTTACATTAATGAAGGTAGCAAATTAGAATTAATTAGCATTATAAAACATTACTTAAAAATTGTAGATTATAAACCATTTAAAGGGAGTAATTATATTCCTTTACCAGAAGAACTGTCTAATTCAATGAAGGGCTTAATTAATCTAAAAAATAATGATCAAAAATGTTTTCTATGGTGTCATATTAGATTTTTAAATCCTCAAAAGAAAAACCCTCAAAGAATTAAAAAGGAAGACCATAAATTTGTTAATAAACTAAATTATGATGGAATAAACTTTCCTGTAAATATAAACCAATATTTAAAAATCGAAAACCAGAATAATATAAATATTAACGTCTTTGGATATGAGAAGAAGTGTGTGTTTCCTATATATTTATCAAAACTAAAAAATTCAAATATATTAAATCTGCTACTTATATCAGACAATAAAGGTAACAATCACTACGTTTTAATAGACGATTTTAATAAATTAATGAATACACAATCTAAGGATGGACACAAATTATATCACTGTATGAGTTGTCTCCAACATTTCTCTTCTGAAGAAAATTTAACAAAACATAAGGAGATATGTGGTAAGTTGAGTGATGGAAAACAAGCTGTAGAAATGCCCAAGGCGGGTAGTAGGATTAATTTTAAAAATTACTATAAACAATTAGAAGTTCCGTTCGTAATATATGCTGATTTTGAATCTATAATAAAACCTATTCATAGCTGTGAAAATAACCCCGCGAGATCTTATATTCAAGAAACACAAAAACATGAAATTTGTGGCTTTGGTTACAAAGTCGTTTGTAGATATGATGATCAATTTACTAAACCTACTAAAATTTATAGAAGTAGAGACGCTAGTGAGAAGTTTATAAAGTGTTTATTTGATGAGGTTGAGTGGTGTAATAAAATTATAAAAGAATATTTTAATAAACCCCTAAATATGACTCCGGAAGATGAAAAACAATTTCAAAAAAGTGATATATGTCATATATGTTCAAAGGAAATTTTAAAAATTGAGGAAGAGAACCTCCTACCAGAGGATTTTAAAATTAAAGAAAATAAAGTGAGGGATCACTGTCATATCACTGGTAAATTTCGAGGAGCCGCCCATAACTCTTGTAATTTAAATTGTCAGCTAACAAATAGAATTCCAGTGATTTTTCATAATCTAAGAGGTTACGATTCACACTTTATAATGCAAGTAATTGGAAAATATACAAACGCCTTAAATGTTATACCTAATAACTACCAAAAATATATGGCGTTTATGGTGGGTAAGCAATTAGTTTTTATAGACAGTTTTCAGTTTATGAGTACTAGTTTGGAGGCTTTAGTAAATAATTTAGATAATTTAAAATATATTAATATAGAGTTCTCTTCAGAGGAGGCTAAGGAGATATCACAAAAGGGAGTTTATCCATATGAATATATAGACTCCTTTAATAAGTTTAAAGAAACAGAATTACCACCTCTGGGGAAATGGTATAGTAGCTTAACAGATGAAACCATTTCAGAACAAGAATTAGAACGTGCTAAGAAAATATGGGATTTATTTAAAATTAAGAACTTAGGAGAATATCACGATTTATATCTAAAAACAGACGTACTATTATTAACTGACGTCTTTGAAAATTTTAGAAATACTTGTTTAGAATATTATAAATTAGATCCAGCCCATTATTTTACAAGTCCGGGGTTAAGTTGGGATGCTATGTTAAAAATGACTAATATTTCTCTAGAATTAATGACAGATATCGATATGTATCAATTTATTGAAAAAGGGATGCGTGGTGGAATTAGTTTGATAAATCATAGATATGCGAAGGCTAATAATAAATTTTTGAAAGGTTATAATCCTAACAAGGAAGACTCTCATATTATTTACTTAGACGCTAATAACTTATACGGTTGGGCTATGAGTAAAAAATTGCCTGTAAGTAATTTTAAGTGGGTTGATCCATCTAAATTTGATGATTTCGAGGAATTTATATATTATAATCAAGACGAAAATAAAGGTTTAATTTTAGAAGTGGACATTGAATATCCTACAGAATTACATGATGGACATAAGGATTTTCCTCTAGCACCTGAAAATGTACGAATTACAGATGATATGTTAAGTCCTTATTCTAAAGAGATTAAAAAAAGATATTTTAAAACAACTGAATCTTATAAGCTCATACCACATTTGATGAAACGAACAAAGTATGTAACTCATATAG
>RDPX01000396.1:361865-394639 GCA_003991215.1 Morbakka virulenta
TCTTTGAATCTACTACTTCTGGTTTAAAAGAAAATATTTTTGGTACAGTTCCTTTCTTTAAAGTTTTTCTTCCTTGTCCCAAGCTAACTTTGATGTCTTTTGCCTCAAAATGAAATTCACAAAGTACAGTAGTCCTCTTTATTTGAAAATTATCTCCAGTACCTTTCCTTCTATATTGATTTATTATACGTTTCCACTGACGATAAAGCTTAGCATCTTTGGGTAGTGTAAAAAAACCAATGCCAGTTGGATTCATTTTGCTGTCATACGTTCTACTTTTGCAATTTGGCATGCAGCAGTACACTCCCAATCCGCCTTTTTCAATTTGTTTTGGTCTAGAGGCAGACGAACCAGCAGAATTTTCTGAAGACTCCATTTTTATATTAAGCAATCAATTTCTCATAACACAAGAAACGCCATTTTCTCTTTCAAAGCACTTGCTGGCTGTATGTTTTGATTTTTTCGCAAGTTCCGCCTCGTTTTCATGCAGCGAAAAAAAATCTCGGGAAAGGTGTATTTATTGAAAAAGGGATGCGTGGTGGAATTAGTTTGATAAATCATAGATATGCGAAGGCTAATAATAAATTTTTGAAAGGTTATAATCCTAACAAGGAAGACTCTCATATTATTTACTTTGACGCTAATAACTTATACGGTTGGGCTATGAGTAAAAAATTGCCTGTAAGTAATTTTAAGTGGGTTGATCCATCTAAATTTGATGATTTCGAGGAATTTATATATTATAATCAAGACGAAAATAAAGGTTTAATTTTAGAAGTGGACATTGAATATCCTACAGAATTACATGATGGACATAAGGATTTTCCTCTAGCACCTGAAAATGTACGAATTACAGATGATATGTTAAGTCCTTATTCTAAAGAGATTAAAAAAAGATATTTTAAAACAACTGAATCTTATAAGCTCATACCACATTTGATGAAACGAACAAAGTATGTAACTCATATAGTAAACCTTATGTTGTATATAAAATTGGGTTTAAAAGTAACAAAAATTCATCGGGCGTTAGAGTTTAGACAGGTGGCGTTTTTGGAGAAATATATTTCTTTTAATACGGAACGTAGAAAAGCCGCAAGAAATGCGTTTGAAAAGGATTTCTTTAAATTGATGAATAATGCAGTTTTTGGGAAGACGATGGAAAATTTAAGGAAAAGAATTAATGTTATAATGGTAACAAATAGAGATAAATTAAATAGATATGTTAAAAGACCGTCGTTTAAGGGGTTTAAAATATTTAACGAAGATTTGGTGGCAATTCACAAAATTAAAGAAAAATTAATATTAAATACACCGTGTTATGTTGGTTTTACTATTTTAGAATTAAGTAAGACGTTAATGTATAACTTCCATTATAATTTTATAAAGAAAAAATATGGTGATAAAAGTAGGTTATTAGCAATCGACACTGATGGGACAACATATCATATTCAAACAAAAAACATTTACAGAGACCTATTAAAACATAAATCTATGTTCGATAACTCTGATTATCCTGTAAATTCAAAATATTATTTTAATGAAAATAAGAAGGTTTTAGGTAAGTTTAAAGACGAAATGGCTGGAAAACCTATAATCGAGTTTGTGGGATTAAGGTCTAAAATGTATTCAATAAAGGTTAAGGAAAAGGAAATTAAACGGTGATTAAGAAAGATATCGTGAGAAAGAGATTAACTCATAGAGATTATAAAGATACGCTGTTTAATAATAACGAAATGATTAATCAAATGAGGGTTATTAGATCTAAAGATCATGAGGTTGCAACTGTGGAAATTAATAAGATATCACTATCTTGTTTTGATGATAAAAAATATATTTTAGATGATGGTATAGAATCTCTTCCATATGGACATTATTCTATTAATTGATTTTTAAGTTTTTCATATATCTCACTTTGAATAGGAGATAGTCTCTGTTCTAGTAAAATATATTCTTTTAGACCCTCAGTACCTAAACATTCCTTAATTTCAATTAGGTTTTTTCTTAAGGTTTCTTCTTCTCTTTCTCTGTGTCTCATTTCGGCGCGTTTTGAACTTCTCTCAAAAAGCTCGTTGTAGTTGGGGTATTTCTGTGTAAATGGTATTGTATCTTTGATTTGGTTATAAAGCAGCTTCATTCTAGTAGTCTTTTTGGGTTTTAATTGAGCCCATCTTATAGCTTGTGATTTATTTAATAAGACATCCGTTTCTAATTCCTCATCATAATATTTTGTTCTATTAAGGTTGAGTATTACAAATGTTGATTTGTTTTTAAGGGCTTCGTCAATTTTCAAATATTGTGTTGTACTTAGATATGCGTGAACTTTCAAGTAGTCAGTATTAGTTACGCGAGGCATTCTTATTATATAAAAAATAAAATATTTTTTTAATATAAAAACCCTAATGTCTTGATAAATTACTGTCTAGAATATAGGTTTTCATAAGCTCTCGACCATAATTAATTATAATTTCTGAGTGTGGTTTCTTATAAAAATCTCTGTAAAATTTTCCCACCGCTTGTTTAGTATAGGGATATTTTTTCCCAAAAGATGGGGTTTCTTTTAATTGTTCTAAAGTTAATTTCATTCGCGTCATTTCCCCGTTTTCGAGTTTATTAAATCTCTGTAATTGGGGCTCGTTTAATAAAATATTGGTTTCCAATTGGATATCATAATATTTTTGACGGGTTAAATTGAGGGTGATATGAGGCGAGTTTTCTTTGAGAGCTTTCTCGATTTTTCTATATTGACATATACTCAAATATACAAGAGTTTTAGTAAAGTTAGCACGAGACATTTTATATAAGGATAAAATATTTTTATTAAAAAATATCCATGTAATAGACAGATATGATATTGAAATGATTGAACATTGCGCGGCCTGTCCTAACCTGGGCATGTCTTGTGCTTTACTGTTTTTTATTATATAAACGCGGCCTTCCTAATCTGTTGTCTAAAACGTTTATTATTCTTGTACCAATTTTACTCAAAAATAGTTTACGGAAAATTTTTGATATTTTTACAACATTTTCATAAGGGTACTAACCCACAGGTCAAAACACTGTCCAGAGCGAACAAACTTTTGAAATTGATTTCCTCCATTTTTATCGTTGTTTTTTTTGTTTTGTGCTGGAGCGCAGCGAAAGTACAAGGCAAAAAAAACAACGATAAAAATGGAGGAATTCAATTTCAAAAGTGTGTTCGCTCTGGTAAAACATACACTACTCTCTTAATACCCTCAGTTAAAATTACTAAATACCCACCTATAGCCCGTACAAACTTCTAACCCATTCCATCGTATTCAGCGTAAAATTTCAAGCCTGACACATTTTAAATTTTCGAAATTCGACCAATATTAGCGAAGTTACAAAGATTATTTATACTTTGACCTCGTAGCCCCAATTACCCACCTCACCCCCTCCGCTAGCCACTCGCTGGCCGTGTCAAAATTCGTCATATTTCAAACACCTATAGCTTTGCCTATGAAGCACCTACATTCATAAATTTTTCATCATCCGATACCTTGCACGGCATTTAATCTTATTATCATCATCATCCGATTAACCGAATAACACCGAAATTAACCGAGAAAACCGAAATTATACCGAAAATAAACCAATTCACTACACATCCAAGTTCATCAATAACTCACCTCAGGAACGTCCTACCTCTACAATTTTTTCACCAAAATCTTCCTCACGCTTCACTTTACATTCCTAGTGGTGCGCGATTAACCGAGAAAACCGAAATTATACCGAAAATTAACCGAATTCACTACACATCCAAGTTCATCAATAACTCACCTCAGGAACGTCCTACCTCTACAATTTTTTCACCAAAATCTTCCTCACACTTCACTTAACAATATTAGTGGTGGGCGATATAATTTTCGGTTAATTCTTCGATATTCTCAGAACTTTTAAAAGTATCATATATATCATTTGATCATTTGAAAGCTCTCCGCACAGAGTAATCGAAAACAGCATTTATATCATCGAAAATTGTATTATGTGGAGCTTAAATAGCATAAGGGTTGCTTAAAGTAACTTTCAAATCTGCTAAAATAACCTTAAATCTCGAACACAATGGTATAATTTTTCTATTAAACATTTAATCTAATATTATTATATAGCTATGAGTGATATTAATTGTGCACAAGAAAAGCTTCCTGGAGGTTACACAAAAGCCGAACCTGAAAAATTGATTAAAGAAGTAAATTATACACAACAAGAACTGCAAAAAATGAGGGTGAAAAACCTTAGAAAAATTGCCCCGAAGTTGAAGCTTAAAAATTATCAAAAATTTCGCAAGGTAAGCTTAATTAAAGCAATAATTGAAAGACAATGCGAAATTAATAACGCAATTAATAAACTAAAAGAGCTTGATAACTTAGATGAGGATTTATCAGATTTAAGCATAGAAGAATCTTCTTTTTCCAACTATATTGTAAGATATTCGTACACCCCAACAGAGTTATCGGAAGTTACTGAAATTGTAAAATATCTTTTCCCTAAACTACTTTATATAGCTTCTAAACATGAGAATTATAAAATATCCATGGATATTCACGCAACGTTTTCATCTTTAAAACTCGATGTAGAAGATCAAGAATTCACCCTATATTCCAAGAGATACACCAAATCTGATACTAACAAAGATGAACGAATGGTTAATGATTTAAAGACAGCTATAGAAGAAAAAGATACTGAGGGTTCTGGATGGACAATTACAGGAATTACTAAAGTAATGCTAAATGTTACGAAACTTAAGCAACTTAAAGGTTCTTCTTTTGTAGAATTACCAAAATTTATTCAAAACAAGCATGCTGTTACAAATATTCAGAACAAAGATAATAGATGTTTTCTATATTCAGTAGTTGCAAGTCTATATCCAGCAGAATCTAATAGATCGTCACCCTATTCTTACACTAACTATTTAGATAAAGTTGATGTTTCGATGTTAGACTTTCCAGTGAAGATTGATTCTTCCATAGACAAATTTGAAAAAGCAAACAATGTATCAATTAATATTTACACTTTAGAAAATGATTTGGTTGTTCCAATTAGAATTTCAGCTAATGTAGACAAGGAATATAAATCCCTATACAACGAAATGCAAAAATACAATATCCTTGATAAGACTACAATTAGAGAGAAAATTAAGGATTTAGAAGAGTTAATTAGAAAACATACGAGTTTTATTAATTTATTGTTATATGAGGGGCATTATACATTAATAACATCAATGTCAAAACTATTATACAAACAACTAAACGATAAAAAGTCACATCATCGCTATTATATCTGCAATCGCTGCCTTTCACATTGTACATCTCCAACTAAATTCTTTCACCACCTTAGATTTTGTGTTGGTAATAAAGCATCTCAAGCCGCTATTAATTTACCAGAAGCAGGGTCGAAAGAATCTACATTAACATTTACAAATTTTAAAGCAAAGATAGAAGTACCATTTACTGTTTACTATGACTTTGAATGCATGTTTCAAAAACTCGAAGAATCCGATGTTCAAATTTTAAATGGTAATTTAGACGCAAAACGGCATATACCTTCTGCTGCTGGATATGTAATTACCTCCCGACTACCTGACGTAAAACCTAAATTGTACACTTTTTACGGTATAAATACGAGCTATCAATTTGTAGACTCCTTGATTAAAACTTTAGTTTCTAATCCAAACTCTATTTATAACACCTACTATAAAAATAACTATAGGTTTAAAATACCTAAACCAAGCTCTGAGGCAACTTCATGTCATATTTGTGAAAACCCATTCACTGAAACTGATACAAAGGTCATTGACCATTGTCACTTCACTGGAAAGTTCCGTGGTTATGCACATCAAAACTGCAACGTAAATTTTAAATCACCAGACTTCATTCCCATCATAGCTCATAATTCTTCAAAATATGACTGTCATCTATTCATAAAAGAACTATGTGGTTACCCTGGTGTAAAAGTGAAATTTATCCCCGTAAATGAAGAGACTTCCATTGCATTTTCAGCGTTTGTTGATTGCTACCAATACACAGACAAGAAAACGAATGAAATCAAAACTAAACGTGTGGAACTCAGATTTCTTGATTCCCAAAGATTCATGAATTCTTCCATAGACAAATTGACGAAAAACCTAGAAAACCATAAATACTTAGAAACACTGCAATATGATACAACATTACTAAAACATAAAGGAATTTACCCCTATGAGTACATGGATTCTTTCGAAAANAAGAACTATGTGGTTACCCTGGTGTAAAAGTGAAATTTATCCCCGTAAATGAAGAGACTTCCATTGCATTTTCAGCGTTTGTTGATTGCTACCAATACACAGACAAGAAAACGAATGAAATCAAAACTAAACGTGTGGAACTCAGATTTCTTGATTCCCAAAGATTCATGAATTCTTCCATAGACAAATTGACGAAAAACCTAGAAAACCATAAATACTTAGAAACACTGCAATATGATACAACATTACTAAAACATAAAGGAATTTACCCCTATGAGTACATGGATTCTTTCGAAAAATTTAGGGAAACCAATTTACCTCCAATTGAGAAATTCTATTCGAAATTGAAGGCGGAGTCGATCTCACAGAAAGATTACGAACACGCGAAAAATGTATGGAGTAAATTAAATATCCAAAACCTACTAGAATATACACTAGTGTATCTTGAAACTGATATAATGCATTTAGCTGATATATTTGAAACATTTCGAGATACCTGCTTGAAAAACTATCAACTTGATCCATGTCACTTCTACACATCACCCGGCCTTTCATGGAATGCTATGTTATATTCCACAAAAGTAAAACTAGATTTAATAACAGAGCAGAGTATCCTAGAATTTTTCGAGTCCCAAGTTAGAGGCGGTGTTTCTACAATTTTTCATCGGTATGCCGAAGCTAATAATCCCTATTTATCAAACTTTAATCCATCCCAACCAAAATCCTATATTAATCACATAGACGCAACAAATGTATACGGTTGGGCTATGTCGCAAGAGCTCCCAACAGGAAACTTTAAATGGCTTACTCAGGAACAACTTCTCGAAAAGTTTCATCTCTTAACTCAAGAAGTTCAAAACTACCAATTAAACACAAACACCGGGATAGTATACGAAGTTGATATTGAATACCCCTCTCACCTTCACGATAACCACAATGGTTATCCATTACTCCCAGAAATACTCGACGTAAACGGTACTTCCAAACTAATACCAAATTTAAGAGACAAGAAATTTTACATTCTGAATGAAGCAAACCTTGTTCAAGCAATAAAACTTGGGTTAAAATTGACCAAAATCCATCGAGGTGTTTCCTTCAACCAATCCAACTGGTTGCAAGCTTATATTTACAAGAATACTGAACTTCGAAAGAATGCGATGAATGAATTTGAAAAAGACTTCTTCAAACTAATGAACAATTCAGTTTTTGGAAAAACTATGGAAAACATTAGAAAGCGATGTAACTTAGAAATTTTGAATGACAATCCTAATGTTACAAATTATGAATATACTCTGAAAACACTATCTAGATTTAGCAGTAAACCAAATTATAAGGAACCTTAAACCATATATGGTTCTAACATTAAAATATTCCATTTCACTAAGACAAAAATAACTTATAACAAACCAATTTACGTTGGTGCTCAAATATTAGATATCTCAAAGACATTAATGTATCAATTTCATTACTCGTACATGAAACTAAAGTTTCCAAATCAACGTACTTTATTTACCGATACCGATTGTATAACATATCAAATTTTTACAGAAGATTTTTATAAAGAAATTGCACCAGACTGTGAAAAAGTATTTGATACATCATCTTATACTAAACCAATATCAGATATTCCTCTAAATGTTAACAAGAAAGTACCTGGAAAGTTTAAAGATGAAACAGGTAATAGAATAATATCTCACTTTGCTGGTAATCGTGCTAAGTCTTACTCAATGATGATTGATAATGATATTACTACAACAACTAAAACACTCAAAGGTATTACACCAGCTTCTCGTAAAACTATTACATTCCAAGACTATGTAAATTGCATTCTCAATAGAACTCAAACAACTGTTGACGTAACTTCATTTGAAAATCGAGAGCATAATATCTACACCGTAACACGAAGTAAAATTGCATTAGACGCTAACGATGATAAACGAGTAATCTTAAACAACCAAATTTCAACTCTTGCAATAGGCCATTACCGACTAAATTCCAATTAAAGATAAAAATACTTATAGATATAGCGATGACAACCCCAAACAACAATACAACACAAAATCAAATATTCTTTCCAGAAGATTTAGATTCTAAATTTAATCAATATACACCAGAAACAACCATACCGTTTCGTGATCTTCCAATTGATGATTATAAAATAACCTCAGAAAGAACTTTTAAAAGCAAAGATAATCGCGATTGTATGGTATTAACACTGATCAATAAAAATCAAGAATCTTTTGAAGTTTACGCACCTGAACGGTTAAAAAATAGTCTTCAACCAAATTTTAAATATCTAAGAAATCTAGGTTTAAAACAATCTGAATTAAGTGATAATCAATATTTTAACTTCCAATTAGCTTAATTAAAGAAATAATATATTATATATAAATGGATACAAACGAGTTTTACATTTGTAAAATAAAAGAACAATTTTCTCTTGGTAATGCAAAGTTGAATGATATTACGGTTGAAAAAGATTTAATTGATATTAAAGAGATGGAAATAGGTGATTACACAATTTTAAATATGAGATTTTATGCTGGAAATGTAATACTAACACTATCAGATCTTATTGAAGAAAATTGTATAATATTTGAAGTATCTGTTACAATACCATTATTAAATTATTATTTTAATCGTTACCAAGAGCAAATACGAAAGATATCAATTAATAAACATTACAATAAAGATAATGTATTTATGTATGATAATTATACTCTTAAATCTATTTAAGATAAAAATATCTATTAATATATAATGAATAATAAAATAATTGGAGCAATAAAACATGTTTACAACACTCTTGGATATGGATTATCAGAATCTTGTTATCAGAAAGCTTTAACATTAAAATTAAGAGAAAATTTTGATATAATTGAAGTTGAAAAAGCTGTACCAATAATCTATTTAAACCATGAAATTACATGTCTAAGAGCTGATATAATAATTGATAATAAATTTATAATAGAACTCAAAGTTATATCAAGTAAATTATCATCTAAAGATGAAATGCAACTTCAAAGGTACATAAAAATTTTAAATATTTCTCAAGGTATTTTAGTAAATTTCGGAAAGGAACTTGAATTAAAAATATATAAGTTATAATATATAAAGATGAATGTTCGAAATTATAATAAATATTTAAATGAGTTAATAAATAATTATGAGATGGATTCTCAACTTGCTAAAGATTATATTGAGCAATTATTTCATGCCTGGTTAGAATTAGCTTTTAATACTGATTTTGATCGATTTTATACTGTGATAACTTTAATATTGATAAATCTAATTAATTAATATAAGATGAGTGATATTAATCAAATGATAACTGAAATTTATGAAAAATTAGTTTTAAAGGAGTCTAAAACTGATTCAAAACCTCGTAAATTGTCACTTAGACAATTTTTCATTAACAGTTTTAAAGATGGAAAATACAGAGATTTAACACCGTTTGAATTGACTCGTGGTAATATTGAAGATGTTTTAAATCCAATAGCTCAGATTACTTTTAAATTACTTACACCTGAACAGAAACAAGATGTTTAAAAGCAATATAATGCTATCGAATAATGATTAAAAAAAGAAAAGGTTAGTTAGTATATTTTTTTTTAAATTTCAACGTATTGCTCTAAAAATTGAACTATTAACGTTTAAAAATATTTATAATCATCAAATTTTAATCTTAGTAATTCATAACCATTATCTTCGCAGTATTTGTTTTTAATTAGATCGTGATATTGGGTTATTTCAAACTGTTTTATAGCTTCGTTGTCGGTCATATTTCCAAATTTTACAGGTGTTTCGTGTTGAGTTCCATCAACTTCGATAACTAATTTAGGTAATATATCATTATAGGTTAAAACAACAAAATCGAATCTTAAATAACCATTATTAATACCACGTAGATTTTCAAATGTTACTTCACGCTGGTATTCAAATTCGTATTTAGATAGAATTCTAGCAACTTCTTCTTCGAGTCGTGACATTGATTTTGGTTTAGGATTTAGGTGAATTGTTTTAATGTGACGATTTAAATGACTATTAGAATCAAAATCTTTATTACAAATTTCACAAGAGTAATTTCGTAATTTTTGGTGAACTGCTTTAATATGATGCTGTAAGTGACCATTTTGACCGAAAGTTTTATCACACAAATCACATTTGTAATTGCGTAATTTCTCATGTACAGTTTTAATATGACGATTTAAATTACCGTTACTAGCATAAATTTTAGAGTAGGTAACGCACAAATATGTCATTCTGACAGTATACTAATATATTTTTAATCTCTGATTAGCTTTTCTTATCAAAAGCATCATTTATCTTTTTCAGTACAACGTTTTTTTCAACTAGAGTGTTTTTAGTAAAAGCATCTGACTGACTCTTACAAGACCATAAATAGTCCTGATGACAAGCTAAAACCAATCTAAACTCCTCATCTGAAATATGGTTATCTTTTAAACCTTCACTTAAAATTTCATTAATATTTCGTAACGCCCCGCTAGCTTCTAAATAAAGTCTTGTATGTTTATCGATTCGTTTTCTTATCATTTTACTCCAAATTCCGGTTGCTGTTCCAATCGCACCAAGTGATACGTTAGTAATTATTAAAGGTAATATAGTTACTGGATTTGACATTAAACTTAGAGTTACACCAGATAAAATTGTTGTAATACTACCAGATCCAATTGAAATTCCATGTAAAGCATTGAAGAATCGTTTATAATGTTTACTTAACTTTCTTCTAGTATTCAAGTCACGTTCTAATTTGGTTCTTATTCTATTAATTTCTTTCATTCTGATTCCGTGACCACCGTTCGAATTTTTAGGTTTTGGAGCTTCAAAAGGGTTATTTGGATCAACAGGAAATGTTATCTCAGGATATATTGGTACTGTAGCTTCCATATTATTATTTAAGGTATAGATTCTGTTATGTTGTCAATAGTAGTTTTAAACAAGCTAAATTTATCATTAATAGCTTCAACATCATTAGTTAAATCCATTGAAAACTTCAATTTCAAATAATAAATATACATCGAATTAACTTTGGTAAAGATAGCATCACCAAAATTTTTAACTTCAGTAGCAATTTCTTGAATATCTAAATCACTACCTAAAACATTCTTCTGTACTTCAAATATTTCAGGATTTTTACGATTTTTTAACACTCTTTCAGCATGTCTTGTTCTTTCAATAATTACTGATAAATCAATACCATCAGTAAGCTTCATAATTTTAGTTTCAATTATTTCATTAGCTTCAATTTTAATATCTTGCTTAATTTTATATAAATTTACATATATTTCAAGTTCATCATCTAAGGTGTATTGTCCTGGTACTAACTCCTCAACTTGCATCACTTCATTAAATTAAGTTTCTAAAAAGTCAATTTCAGGTTTGTTTAAAATAATAATAGAATTGTTATAATAAATAATTTGAAACGGATTAGTGTCACAATTTGGTATATAATTAAGAATATTTGAACCATTTAGTAATTCTTTTGTATGTCTCGAAAATGTTAGATACATTATTATTAAATGATTAGATTTTAAATTTATTTTTTAGATAGATATGCATCTGATTAATCTCAGTATTACTCAAAGCTCTATTAAATAAATATAAACCATAAAACTCCATATCAGCGTACTGTAAAGTACCTGCATTTCCATTACCAATACTGAATCTGCCTGCATCTGTATTGATTAAACTTGCATATAAATTAGTACTATTTTGTAGCCAGACACCATCTAACCAAAGTTCTGCTACTTGAACATCACGTTTGTACGTCCATATAACAGGTGTATCAAGTATATTATTAACATTTGCAAAACTTTTACTTAAACGACCACCTTGAACTGCACAGTGATCAATATATAAATTTTCGTTACTCCAGGGTAAATGAACACCTAATCGACTATCTAAATCATAAATATTTCCATTTTTTTAAATCCAATTAAATTGACTTTGCACTTTAACTGATCTTGTATTAGCAATAAAGTAAAATGTTGTTGTATTAGTATTTACACCACCAATAGATTCGAATAATATATCTTCTTTAGCTAATTCACTAAATGTAAAATTTATAAAATATAGACCATTATTAGATTCTAAAGTTGGCATACGTGTTGAAATTGTGATAAGTTTATTTTTTGAAATTGGCTCAGTTAGGCTATTAACTAAATTACCATTTATAAGATCACAAGTTTCTAAACTTGGTATAAATAATAATGTTAAACCATCAGTAAATGGAATTTCATCAACTAGTTTGTAAAGATTAAATTCAGTTTTTGTGGTAAATCCATCTTCTACATATTGTTTATTGACTGCATCAGATGGATTTACAGGATTATTTAAATTAATTAAATTGTTATAATTTGCATCGATATTATTACCAAATTTAACTGCATTTGCTTTTGTAAATATTAAACCACTACTATCAACTTGTAAATTAGTTGTTGAAGTTAGTCTTAATCGACCGTTATTCATTGCTACATAAGGTATCATCCCAACTTGAACATCAGCGGGTGTTGTTATTCCGACTGAATTGTTTCTTAAATCGTTAACAGAATCATCAGTGTATTTTACATTGAGTAAAATAGCTTGAAATATTTCAATTTCAGATAAACCCATAGAGCTAAAACCATCACCCTCAAATTTAAAAGTTGTATATGGTTTTGTTACTTGAAAATCAAACCTTCTAGGTTGAATAATTGGATCAGTAGATTCTAATATAACATCAAAATCCGTACCGTCAAGAGATCCTGAAAATGTGTAACTACTGAAATATTGAGTTGTTTCTTGCACACCAAGTCTTGGATGAAATATTACTTTATATATTTGAATTGAATCTGGTAAAGTAACCATAATCCATGAACGTTGACCACCTGTACCAGTCACCCATTGAGTATTCGGATTATTATCAAACGCGTTATTTGGATCTGATCGAGTTCCCCAAGGAACGTATTGACTTGAAGCTGTAACAACTTGATTTAAAACTGGAAATATATTAGTGTTAACTTTTTCATAAAACGTATCTAATATATCGCTATTATTCCTTGTATCTTTAACAGTTGCCAAAGCGTTTGAAGTTTGAGGCGTTTTATGATTTATAATTTCACCGTCTTCTAAATCGATTATTTTACCTCCAAAATCAGTATTTGAATTAATCTTTAAATTTGTTCCTGGTGCTGCATTTAATCCTTGAATATTATTTAAATTATAATTTTTCATGTTAAATGAACCATCAACGTCAATGTTTTGACCTGCTACAGGTGGTTTAAAAATTGTTATGTTTTGGAGTTCATTACTATCTAAATCTAAATTTCCTGTCATTGATCGAGTTCCATCAGTTTTAACCAATCCTGCAGTAGCTTTAGTTATTTCAGTATTTAGTAAATTTGATACTTGTGACATTGTGATGCCTGAAGCAGCTTTTTCAACGTCCCATAATTCGCTAATAAATTCTCTATTTCCAGGTATTGACATAGTTATTATTATATATTAGATTTTATTTTCTAATAATTTGATCAACACTTGTAGGCTTAAATAAGGATAATTCTTCTTCATAAAATGTACCAATAATTTTCTCAGCATTTCGAATTTCGGCAATTTTATAAGTAATTGGAGTTGTTTTAAGAACGTCAGTAACTACAAAAACTTCATCTGTGTAGTTTGGTGTATAACCTCTGGTAAATTTACTTCTATATTTACTTATTCTTACAAAGTTTCCAGGTGAAAATTTTGGAATTTTAGATTTATCTTGATCGTTATGTAAGTTTTCATAAGCTTTCTGAGGATTTTCTAAAGCTTCAATTGGTGTCATTTTGATTGATCTGTGATAGCTTGTGTTATAATTTTGAACTAAATCTGGTAAAATATCAATCCAACGTTTTGTGTCATTTGCGGTGAAATATTTATACATTCGATCTTTTAATGTTCTGTTAAAACGTTCAACAATCTGGGCTTTAACTAGATTAAACGTCTCAAACCATTTAATGTTATGTTCTTTAAATAATGTTTGAGACTTCTTACTAATAAACTCTGATCCATGATCTGTTTGAAGTAATTTAGGTTTTCTAGTTTTAAAAATTTCTGTGAATGCCTCAGTAGCAAAACCACCCGCTTTACGCTTAATTGGTACTGCAAACGCATATTTTGAAAGAAGATCAATTACTGTCATAATGTAATTATAATTATCATTTTGTGATGCAAGCGATCGCATATCAGCTAAATCAGCTTGCCACTGATGATCAACTGAGTGAACTATAACTCTTCGAGTCTTGAATTTTTGAACTATTGGTTTATGTAAGGTATAAGTAGGTTGCTCAAGTAAATAATTTTTTACAGTTTTCTTAGGTAATTCTGAACGTCTGGAAAGTTGATTTATTCCAGTAAAACCAGTTTTAGTATTGTAATATATAAATCATCTAAAATTTTACGTTGTGTATCAGTTAATTTACTCATTATTATATTTAGAATAGATTGAAAATTCCATTAAAGATTTGAATACTATTAGTTATAGATGGGGACAGAGACCATCAACCTAAATGAATTCAAACCACACCCTATTTACAATCATTATTTATCAAATGCAAATGGAACAATAATTAATATTAAAATGAAGAGACCATTAAAAATGGCACTAACACGAGGATATTACAGTATAAGATTTAAATATAATGGAAACTATAAAGGTTATTCAGCACATCGATTTATATATGAATGTTATTATGGAATTATTCCTGAAAAAATGCAAGTAGATCATATAAATAACAACAAACTTGATAACAGATTAGTTAATTTACAGCTACTTACACCATCGGAAAACACACGCAAAACATATACTGACAATCCAAATCAAACTCCACGCAGACGTAAAGCTGTCAAAGCAATACATTTAGAAACTAANTAATATTAAAATGAAGAGACCATTAAAAATGGCACTAACACGAGGATATTACAGTATAAGATTTAAATATAATGGAAACTATAAAGGTTATTCAGCACATCGATTTATATATGAATGTTATTATGGAATTATTCCTGAAAAGATGCAAGTAGATCATATAAATAACAACAAACTTGATAACAGATTAGTTAATTTACAGCTACTTACACCATCGGAAAACACACGCAAAACATATACTGACAATCCAAATCAAACTCCACGCAGACGTAAAGCTGTCAAAGCAATACATTTAGAAACTAAAGAAGAAATATCTTATAGATCTTCAGTACAAGCAGGTAAAGGCTTAGATATTACACCAAAGTTAATTCGATGTATTGCAGCTAAAGAAGAATATAGAAAATCAGCTAAATCTCGATCAACAGGTGAATGGTATACCTTTCAGTACCTATAAAATAGATCATCAATTATCTTTTGTTGATTTTTACTAATTCCGAGACCCAACTTATATTTTGTTCCAATAGTTGCTTGAATAAGTTTTCTGTCTAATTTCTCGCGAAAACCTTTTGGTTTTATATCTTTCAATTGTTTGAACATAACTTTATCAGCAGCATGTTTATCTGCTTTATTTACAGCTTTTTCATATGCTAAATCATGGATTCTACATACATCATCAACTTGATTATATGGCATGTGATCTGGTAAGGGATTTCCATCTTCATCAACTTGTTCTTCTAAAGGATTATACGCTCCACAATATTTATAGCCAGGTAAAACAAAGCCTTTCTTTGGTCTTGGTAGTTTTCCAATTAATTTATGAATGTCAAAACCTTGACCAGACTGACCAGATTTATTCATAATATTTTGAACTAAGTAATTTTTTCTTACTAAAATAGCTCAGTTTTGATTATTATCCATTTATTATAACATATTAGATTTTACTAAGCTATAATCAAAATTCTTACGAAATCGAAATTTTTCATCTTTATGTTTTAAATCAATCATTAAAAAGTTGTATCCTTCACTAGTAGCACTTCTATAAATTCTCTTAAATTCATCTATACTTAATATTCCAGATTGATCTTTTGCAACTTGTATTAACTCATTTCCTTTTAAATTTCTTGTAAATATGAAATAATCTGAATTTATTCGAACTTGAGTTGGAATACCAAAATAACTCTGACTTATAAATACAATAGAACAGTTACTTTTACGTCCTCTAATGAACAGTTCACTTACTTTGCTTAAATTCTTTTCACATACAAAATCATCAATTATAATTAAATTCTGTACAGTTTCATCAGCATCATCAACGCTTACCATTTCATCAATATTATTTGAATATTCAATTAAAGTTAAACCAAGTTTATCACCACGTTTTTCCCAGGAATCTATGAAGTATTGATAGAGACTTTCATCTAATTTCTTAGCATATAAATATATTTTATGAAAGTTTTGAGAAAGATCAATTACGTTCATTAAAGTGTTTGTTTTCCCCGTATTACTTGCACCCACGATACAAAGACGATATGGGTGTTGAGGAACTAATTTATTTGGATTATGATATTTATTTATTTTGTATTTCTTAGGTAATTTATCATAACAGTTAATTAATGAAGACATTATTATTATAATTTAGATTAAATCCTAAAACATCTTTAACTTGTGTTCTATATTCTTCAATATCTTTAAAGTATAAAAATTCCCTAATATCATTGAAATTAAAATGTTCGCAAATGACATCAATAACTAAACGATATTTAATAGCTTTATTAGTACCTATTGTAGAATAAAATTTATTTAGATTACAAATTATTACTTCTTTCATTTTAATTATTTTACTAGTTATTATTGGTAATTCTTTATTATTTAAAATATAATAGATATAAATTAAATGTTTACGTTGATTATAATTTAATACTTTATAAATAGAATCTAATGAATAATTATTATGTAATTTTACTTTAATTGAGTTAATTTCATCTAAATTAGGTTTATTTTTCTCTTGACAAAGTATTCTATTAAATATTTCTCCAAAATGATATTTACGTTTATAACGTAGTGTAAAAGTGTAATTTTTTCGTTCTGAAAATAATATTGGAGTATATCTAATATCTTCTGGAATATCTAACTTATATTCTTCAATTTTCTTACGTTTATGATTATTTAAATATTCTTTAATATTATCCATATATATATTAATCTAATGTTTAAATAATAATGCCTAGAAATATTGATTATAATCTAAAAGCTAAATCACAAATGGTAATGAGAGATTTAAATAAGCAAAATGCTATTATAAATGCTATTCGACAAGGTAAAATTGTTAAAGCTGAAATATTGAGTGAAACTGAGTTAGTACCTAGAAATCCTATTCAACAGGCATTAGTTACTCAACAAGCTGAAAAAGCTATAATTAAAGATAAGAAAGATAGGGGTGAAGTTCTTAATAAATTGCAAGCAATTGCTGATAAACCAGATTTTGATTATAAAAAATTTGCTGAAACATTTATGAAAATGATAAAAGATGAAGAACATAAAGAATCTGAGACATCTACACCTGAAAGTGATGAAAAATTACGTGTAGAAGCAATTACAGCGCCGACACCTGAAAGTGATAATGAAGGTGCTGTTGCTGAAGAACCAGTAATTCTTGATATAGACAAAGATTTAGATGAAGATATTATGAATGAATATGGACGGCCATCAGAGTTAGTTAAAGAAGATATGCCTACTTTAGTGACTTTATATGAAGAAGTTAAACATGAACTTCATTCACTAGGTGGGAAAGTCAACCATGATAAAACTGGTGAGATACGGCTAAAATTAGATAATTTGAAGAAATATAGAAAACGACTTCAAAAAGTTAAAGAAAGTTTAGAATTTAAGAAAGGAAAAGGAATAATGACAAATTTAGCTGATTTATCAGAAAGTTTAAAGCTTTTAGTTGGTTCGATTGAATCTGGTAATAGTAATAAAATGTTGAAGAATGAACTTGCTGATATATTACACTATTTACTGAAGAATAAGAAAATTAGTAAATCAAATTATAAAATATTTATGAATCTAACTAATTAATAATAATGAACTCAATTGTATTAAATACTGCTAATGCTAAAACCGATAAAAATAATGTATTAAGATTAAATTTAACAAATGATTTAAAATTAGATGGTAATTTAATTTCACTTAGCCACTGTTCAATTTATTACAATTGGAAAAATTTCAAGGCTGAATATGGAAATACTGAGTTCTTTTATACTCACATTCCAAGTGGTGTAGTTATTCAATCAACTATTCCAGATGAATCTTATTCAGTTAGAAATTTAAATAACTTTATTCATCATATAATGACCATAAACAAACATGATAATGGTGATGATACTTTTGGTATTAATATTTATGCAAATCCAGTTTATAATAGGGTAACTATTACTGTTTCTGCAGATTTTAGATTTTCGATGAAAGCTGGGTTGATGAAAACTTTAGGTTTTGATAGTTCACAACAACATATCACTAATACTGAAGTTAATGGAAATTTAGTACCTAAACTAGAAACAGTTGATACTGTAGTTATTCATTGTAATTTAGTTGATAATAGAGTTACTAATGATTCTACTGTATTATTTACTTTTTCACCAAATAATAATTTTGGAAGTTTACTCGAAATAAGTCCTAATTATCCTAAAAATCGATATTGTCGTAATGCCAGCTTTAGATATATTGAGGTATACTTTACTGATCAAGATTACAATCCTTTAGATGTTGAAGATAGAATATTAGTTGAGTTACAAATTGTAGATAAATAATCTAATATAATTATAATAATGCGACAAACAATTTACTATCCAGGTAACGGTTATATTACTACAGATGACACTTTTAGATATGTTGGTAATGGAATATTTAGTGATGGTTTAAATTTATTAAAAGATTTAATTACAAGTAAACCAGTTAAAGATGTTGTTATTAATGTTGGTAAAGATGTTGCTACTAAAGCTGGTAAGAAAGCTGGTGAAAAGTTAGTTAATAAAGTATTTTCTGAAAAGAAAGTTAAACCTGAAGTTATTTCCAAACCTGAAGTTATTTCTAAACCTGAAGTTATTTCTAAACCTGAAAGTCCTAAAAGTAGTTCTATGAAATCAAAAGCTTTACTTGCTAAGATATATGGTGATGGATTATTTCATGGTAAAGGTTTGAGAAAAATATAAATCTAAACTTATAATAATAATAATGGATAGTCTAGAAATTCATTCACTATTTAGTGATCAAAAGAAATTTAAAAATTATCTTAAGAAAGATTTTATATATGCACCTGAAGATAGAAATCAAACAGGTGCGCGTCATTTAAGATTTAATTTAGCCGATTGGGCACCTAATTTACTTGATTATTCTGAAGTTTTTATTATTTTTGAAGGTTATATTTCATCTACAACGGCAAATCCTCTGCGGGGTGGTAATCATGTTACAATTCAAAATGGTGTTAATTCAATTTTTGAAGAAGTTAAAATTTCGTTTAATAAAAATGAAGTTGAGCATAATCGAAACCCTACTATTAGTACAACTTGGTTAAATTTACTCGAATTTTCACCTGATTATACTAATTCAATCGCTATTCAAAGTGCTTTTGTTAAAGATCAAGTCTTAACAGGTTATGATTTAGATGAAACAGTTGTTAAAGTTAATCAATCAATTGCACAAGTGGCTGCTAATGCTATATTTCCAAAATATGATTTTAAAACAACTCATACACAAAGACATGAGGTTGCAAGACGTAAAGCTAAAATTGGTGGATTTGATATAGATGCTATAACTGCTGCTGGTGATGGACTTCCAGCTCGATTTATTGTTCGTTATGCAGTTCCATTAAAATATATTTCACAATTTTTTAGACGGTTAACATTTCCAATAATTAATCAATTTGTAGATATTAAACTAGATATTAATAATACTAACTCTATTTTCAGAGTTGGTGGTCAACCATCAAAACTTACGATGACAAGAGTTGAACTAGTAGTCCCAGAAGTAGTTTTACCTACTGATGAAAATACAAAACTTTTAACTGCAATTGCATCAGGAACGTTGGAAAAAACTGTTGAGTGGGATGCTGTACATTACGACATTTCTAGTAAGGAAATGACAGCAAATATGAGGTTTAAAGAACTTCTTGGATCGTCGTTGATAGGTGTTAA
Organism: Morbakka virulenta; assembly: GCA_003991215.1. NCBI lineage: Eukaryota > Metazoa > Cnidaria > Cubozoa > Carybdeida > Carukiidae > Morbakka > Morbakka virulenta. The sequence continues at coordinate 382,207 of RDPX01000396.1, forward strand.
GAAAATTTTATTTATGATACACTCCCATGCCAACGATCAAGAATATGTGCAAACAGCAAGTAATATAGGTGTTACAGATCTTAATGTTATAATAGATTCTAAACTCTTTTACAACACTAATATTCAAACAGATCATGAAGCTTATACAATTCTTTCACAAAATTTCAATTCACAAGGTAAAGATGTAAATACTGGCTCATTACTTCCATATGATTATTGGCTTAATACATCAAGACTTTATGTGGTTGACATAAGTCGTCAAGCAGTTTTGGAAAGCGACCCGAATAAAAGTCAAACCATATATCTTCAAGGAATGCCTAGTGCAAATGGACGTATAATATTTGTTTTAGTTAAAAATAAAACTACTCGTATAGATTTTGCTAATCCACAAAATACTAAAACAATCTAAATTATCTATAATAATGACAGACTATAAAAGTGTTTCATTTCATCTAAGTGATGGTCAATTAACTAAGGTTACTTCTGCAATTAATAATGGTGATTCAGTTACGATTCAGGTTGGTTTGAAAAATGTTTCTAATGGAAATGGTAATATATTTTTAAATCTAACTGATACTCAAGTTAAGAAAATTAAAAGTCTTTCTGGTGATAAACAAGTTAGATTGAATTTGAGTAAAACACAGCTAAAATCAGATGGTAAGAAAAGTAATGAAATAAGTTTTAATATTACACCAAATGAAGGTGTTAAGATTGGTTCTGAACTTGTGAAATTGATGGCTTTATCAGATATAGATGAAAGCAAATTTAAAGAACAACAGGGAGAAGGAATTGCAAGTATTTTTAAACTTGCTTTACCCTTTATTAAAACAATTGCACCAAAAATTCTCGGTACATTAGGTTTAGCAGTGGCTAGTGGTGCTATTTCAGGTGCTACTCATAAAGCAACTTCTGGAAAGGGTTATACAGGCGGATTGTTCGGTAGTCCGACGCTATCTCGAGATGAACTAGCAAAAGAAATAATAGATACATTTACACGCAGAAGTACTAAAGTTCCGGCGAAAAAACCAACAACGTTGGATGATATAATGAGAGAAATTAAAAAATTTAGGGGTGGGAGTATTAATCTTACTAAATCTGATTTAGCTAAAATTATGGAAATTGGCAATGCTTGTGAGTGTCAGAAAGTTGTAAAACCTGGATTTGTAACAAAGATGAATAATGATATAAAGAAGCAACATGGTGGATTTTTAGGCGCTATTCTTGGAACTTTAGCTGCAACTTTACTTCCTAGTTTACTTTCAGGTAATGGAATTAAACGTGCTGGAAATGGTATAAAACGTGCAGGAAATAAGGATTGACTATTAAAAGCTAATAGAAAAGCTTTAAGTAATGTTGACATTGATAACTATTTTGGATTTAGAGTTCATTATCCAAGAGATAAGTTACCTGAAAAGTTAGATAATGGAGATTTCTTTATAATTAATACAGATGAATCTATTGGTGAAGGTAAACATTTTGTAGCTTTGAAGAATATTAATGGAGTTACAATGTATTTTGACAGTTTTGGTATGGAAATGTTACCTGAAGCTTTGAAATTAGCTAAAACTAGAAATGATGAAATTATTTATAATACTTATAGGATACAACATTTTGATAGTGTAAAATGCGGTTATTTTTTACTTGACTTTTTACAAAATGTTAATGATTATGATAGTTATAATAAATGGCTTTTAGAATATTCACCAAATGACTTTAAACGTAACAATCTGTTAATTATGCGAAAAATTAGACTTAATGCAATCTAAATATATAATAATAAAGATGAAAACTGGATTTTGTCTTCGCTGTAAGAAACAATGTACCTGGAAAGGTCACCCAAAACTTGGAAGAACTAAAAATAATGGTTTTGCTTTAGCTGGAAAATGTAATAACTGCAATACTAAAATGGTGAGAATGATAGCTAAAAATGATGTTCAGAGTGGATCTGGTCTGCTCGGGAAACTTCTCGGTCTTCCAGGTGGCAAAGTGCCTTTGATAGGGTCACTGTCCTTGATAGGCGCCTTATTTTAAATATTACTAACTGAGTATCCGAAATAACTTTGCAATTGCTCCTATTGGACAATGTTAGTCAAGAATAAAGTAGTGAGGTTAGTAATCTAATATAAAATATAATAATGAAACAACCTACAAATTTTAACGATCATTAAGAGAATTAAACAACTTATAAAAAATGGTTATAATGTTAAAATTACATTAGATAATAGTAATATAGTTGTAATGAAAACAAAGACTAAAAATACACCTAAATTGGTATTTTCTCAATCGTTTCGACAGTTGTTTCCACGGTTTGCAAATGTTTATAAAAACTTAGTTAATATTTAATAATATTACTTGTTCAGGTTTATAAATATCGTGTGATATTTTTTTTGTCCTGATGCCAGGGGGTATACAATTTTTAGCTGTGAGTTTGGAAGTGAAAGTAATTATTTTTGGGAAATTCCCCGGTAAGGATGCACAGATTCTGTGCTCACTTTTATTCATAAAAATGGTGTTTTCGTAAGAAATGCGGTGATTTATAGGTAAAATCGTTAAATTTTTGTTGATTTGGTGTGGTAAGTTTTGTATCCAAGATTCTCACTTTCCTTACTACTCATGTTGATTGTATAACCCTATATCTATATATATATATATATATATATATATATATAGCTAAATTGTATTGTTGGTCATATTTGTAATTCACATGACAATTTTAAAAAATTGTTCATAGTTATATTAGGTACAGTAATAGATGTAAGAGCTTTATCATGTCATGAGTCGTGAGCTTTTTTGGAGCTACGTTTCGAGAGATACTTCTTCCATCGTCAGGCTGACGATGGAAGAAGTATCTTCCTCCATATAGCTTCCTCTGAGTCCATAAAGTTCAGAATTCTCAAGATTATTAGGGAAACGTATGGAGAAGTTATTCTTCAGCGCTGCCGACGTCTGAAAAGAACAAAGATCAAGATTGCTGAATTTACCAATCACGTAAGGTTCTCCTTAAGATACCTACACAACCATGTGATTCCAAATGATTTACGTCTTCGTTGCCCAGTTACCACAAACAGATCAAGGTGTATACTTGAACGGACAAGCCGTCAACTTCTTCAAGAAAGAATTCATTTAAATCATAGGAAACGTTTGCGACTTGCTGCAGACATTCGGGAGGCTGAGTTTTTCCTTTCAAGCAAACTAAGCACTGATCACTTCCAGGAATTAATCTAATCGGTGGATAACACTCACATACAAAGATTATAATCTACCAGGGAAAGACATCCAAAGAAGTTCAAGAACCTGAAACGAAAGGTACAGTTATGTTCTGATACGGTAAGAATTTTGAATTGAATCATTTGAGATCTAGCAAAAGTAAGGTACCAGATCACTCTTTGACAGTTAGGTTTAAATAGGAAAAGGCTTACGTAGAATCTGAAATCAATTCCAATGTAGCTGATCAGAACAATCAAAGGCAAATAAATAAAACTAGAATGATATCAGAGACATATTTTAGTTCTCATCTAAGCACACTTGCAATATATGATCTGATTTAAAACACAAAAAAATGGAGAATAAAGCAGGAAGATATTGATACCATAGCAAACTTTTTCATTTGATTAATTAACAGAAATTGCCATCATGGATAATTAATAAATCATCAAACTCTTACGAAGAGCGTAAGCCTTTTTGGATCACAGAACTTAATATATATGGCCTGATTTACGTAATAGGGAATATGGGTATCAAATTTTAAAGGATTCAATAGGATTTAAAGCATTTTATGAAGTAATGTTAGACCTTGTTAGAAAAGGTCTTGATAAGACAACCCTTGATTTGATTGGAAACACTACAATAAACAAGACTGAAAAACCTTCAGTCTATAAGCCCGAGCCAAGAATATTATTTATTTTATCTTATCATTGAGCAAAGAAGTGTCTAAAAAAACAACTGAACATTACTGAGCATAGAAGTGTCTACAAAAATAACTGAATATTACTGAGCAAAGAAGTGTCTACAAAAACAACTCACACTTGCTAATGGCACCCTTTTTTCTAACTGTATGCAGATAAATTGTGGGGTCTTTCAGGGCGACTCTCTTTCACCTCTTTTATTCTGCATGGCCCTTATCTCACTCTCGAAGCTCCTCAATGACACTGGACTTGGATAAAAGATCATGGATACGAAGAAAAATCATCTGTTTCATATGGATTACTTGAAACTGTACGCTGAGGGTGATAGTGATCTGGAAGGACTATTAAAGACTGTCAAAGCGTTCAGTGACGATATAGGGATGGAGGTTGGTCTTGATAAGTGTGCCAAAGCAAGTTTTAAGCGGGGGAAGTTAGAAAGAACTGAAAATATTGANAATGACACTGGACTTGGATAAAAGATCATGGATACGAAGAAAAATCATCTGTTTCATATGGATTACTTGAAACTGTACGCTGAGGGTGATAGTGATCTGGAAGGACTTTAAAGACTGTCAAAGCGTTCAGTGACGATATAGGGATGGAGGTTGGTCTTGATAAGTGTGCCAAAGCAAGTTTTAAGCGGGGGAAGTTAGAAAGAACTGAAAATATTGAACTGGATGAAGTGACGGTGATTCAAGATCTAGAACAGGAAGGAGATTATAAATATCTAGGTGTAAGTGAAGGTGAAGACATACGGCACTCGAAAATGAAGGTAAAGGTAAAGAAAGAATGCATAAGAAGAGTGAGGTCTATCTTGAAAACTGAATTGAACTCAAAAAATAGGATATCAGCAATAAACTGTCTGGCAGTGTGGGTAGTAACTTATAGCTTTGGTATTATAAATAGGAATCTGAATGATCTGAAAAGGATAGACACAAAGATAAGGAAGCAACTGACTTGTAATCTGATGCATCATCCTAAATCAGAAGTTGATCGTTTGTACCTTCCTAGGAATAAAGGAGGTAGGGGGATGATCCAGTTTGAGCTCTCTTATAAAACATCCATTATTGGTCGCTCACAATATCTTGATTTAACCAATGATTCGATGCTTCAAGACGTTAAAAGGCATGAAAATTCCAAAAGATTGCATTCAATCCTTAAAGAGTCAGAGACGTTTTCCCAAGAATTAGGTGTTGATCTTGAGGTTGGTAACACACTAACCCCAACAGTTGTAGCTAAAAATACCAAGCAAAATGCAAAGAAAACTGAATTGGACAGACGCGAATCTGGGTGGTAAAAAAACCCCTCTCCACGGAGAGTTCGCAGCAATGCTGATGTAGACAAAGAAGCAACCCATTAGTGGCTGAGTAGCTCCGGACTGAAAGGGGAAACAGAGGAATTTATTCTTGCTGCCCAAGATCAGGGTCTGTTTACCAGGAACTACCAACTAATGTTTTAGATACCGATGCCAATCAAGAATGTAAGTTCTGTGAGGACAAAAGCGAAGCTATTGACCACTTTGTCTCTGGCTGCTCGTTACTAACACCAAACGAATATAAAAACCGTCATGGTCGAGTTAGCCAATACCCACATTGGAAAATTTGTCAGCACTTTTTCATTAAAACGCAAGCTAGCTGGTATGAACATCATCCAGCACCTGTAACTGAAAGTAAGGATGTTACGATCTTGTGGAATTTTCCCATAAAAACGGATCGTACCATACAAGCATACAGCCTAGAAATTGTCATCAAGAACAGGAAAGAGAACCCTTGCCTCTTGATAGACATGAGTGTCCCTTCGGACAGGAATATCTCCGCTAAGACTTTGTAAAAGCTTGCTAAATATAAGGATTTAGAGATAGAGGTAGAAAAGATGTAGCATCTAAAAACAAAGACAAAACCTGTTTTCGTGGGGGCACTAGGCCTCATCAAGAAAGGAACAGATAACATTTTGAAACCAATCCCAGGGGAACTTTCTTTGCAAGAAATACAGAAAATTTTTCTGAACGTAACTGCTCATTTGCTTAGGCGAGCTCTCTCTATTTGATTTTATTACCAAAACGTCCTTCACCCTAGGTCACTGGTAGTGACCCGGTGCTGGACTTCAATAAAACAATTCAAAGAAAATTTGTAAATAATAATATGATAATATGATAATAATAATTTATGCAGGATGTGTTTCGAGAGGGACGAGAGTGTCACCCATGTCGTAAGTGAGTGCTCCAAGTTAGCTCAGAGAGAATATAAAAGGTGTCATGATCATATGGTAGATATATCCATTGAGCAATGTTTCGTACGGCAGGTTTAGAACGGGCGAACGAGTGATACAACCATAAGCCAGATGGTTGTAGCGAAAATGAAGAACACAAACTGTTATGGGACATGATGATACAATGCGTCTAACACATCGAAGCTAGAAAGCCTGATATTGTGATGATAAATAAAAGAACAAAAGAAGCTAAATAATAGAAATCGCTATTCCTGGGGACAAAAGGGTGAACGTGAAGGAAACGGAAAAGATTGGAAAATATCAACCGTTGAAGGATGAAATTGCACGATTATGGAAGCTAAAGTAGGTTAAAGTGATTCCTGTTGTTATAGATGCGTTGGAAATGGTTAGTAAGAAGCTAGAATCACATTTGAAGGATTTCGATGAAAACATCAAAATGGAAGTTGTACAAAAAGCAGCATTGTTAGGATCAGCATGTATCCTAAGAAAGGTACTTTCTTCGTAGGACACTGGAAAAGTAAACTTGAAACCTCTGGTGGCTTGTTGCTGCCTGCTTTCAAGTTAAGTTAATCCGGTTGTGGAGTTTCAACGTGGGCGAATGAGGTTACCCTTTGCCAGAACTACCTCCAGATCGCCCTTGGGCGAGTTGTAGTACCTGTTAGCCCTAGGTAGGTGGAGCTCATTGGCCTTGGTTGGCAGTCCACCTAAGAGAAGGAAAACTCCTATTTTAAACCCTGGTCTGTTATTTTTATGATGAGAAGGTTAATTAGGAAAAAGGAGCGCTTCCCCCATGCCCGATCCCCAGGCTGGGATCGAAAAGATAGCTACTGAGTCGGAAACATTTACCATAGACCAAGAGGCAACCCATGAGCAAGCTTGTCCAAATAATGGACCTCTTGAAGTTTCACCATCAAGTGAAAGTTAAAAAAAATCGACAAAATGGACATGGAAAGAAAAGAAAGATGTAATTGAGGCTTACCTTACATCTTTTCTTTTCCCCTCAGGATATTCAAACACAAATCAAACCTACAAAATATGGAGACAATGAAATCCAAACGCTAGGTTAAATAGGGATAGTAACAAACTGGTCAATATGCGTAGAAACATCATATCAATCAAGTTTTTTTTCAGAAATAGAAATAGACCAAATTAAGGAAAAAATAAGAGAGCATTGTCAGAAACATGTCATTGATGCCACTGTACCTGCAATTCCAGTGCCTTTGCAGAAATCTAATGAACATCCGGATTTACTTCCAAATAGTGAGGACGTGAAAATGAGAAAAGTTGATCAAAATCTCAAAGATGTAATATTATCCGAATGGCTCAAAATTGCAGTAACAGATATGTCCGACCGTAACTCTCTACCAAAGATCCAAAATTCCAAAAAGAACCAACGAAATATCTCATCTAGTAACGTTGCAATTAAGCCAATTCTTCCTGAAAACGAAATGGATCTTACCTCCTTAAACAATCTTCTGTATGCAACTGCATTTGTTACAACTGAACTGTGTGGATCCAAAATAAAAACTTCAAGCAGAAATGTCAACAAGAAGCCAGCTTGGCAAGCAAAAATCCAAAAACAGATAAATGTGTTGAGATTAGACATAGAAATCTTAATGAATATAGACAGTTCTAACAAGCGGGTGAGAAAGTCTAAAACCAAAAACCTGAAGTCTAAATATAACATCACTCATGAAAGTGACATTAATATGGTTATTGAAACCATCAAACAAACCATTCAGGCCAAATCGGCTCGAATCAGACGCTTTGAGAAGAGGTCAAGATTTTATAAGGATAACAACATGTTCAAGAATAACCCAAAAAACTTCTATCGTTCTATCTGTAAAAACCCACTCAAAGTTAACACTCTTCCAAATAAAGATGAGATTGAAAACTTTTGGACAAAAATTTGGGCTGAGGAAAAAACTCATGATGTGAATGCACCTTGGATTGAACATCAAACTAAGGTGTTGGAAGAAGTTCATGAGCAAACATTGAACAATGTTTCTCCCGAGGATCTCCAATCTGCTTTATGCAAATCAAGCAAATGGAAGGCTCCAGGAAAAGATAAAATTCCAAATTTTTGGTTGAATTCTCGCTCTGCATCTCATGCTAAGTTAACCTTGTATAATACTATCATACTCGAACCAGAAAATATCCCACCTTGGCTTGTCAATGGAATCACATATCTTCACCCAAAAAGTGATGAGACTGACAATTCAAAAATTTATCGACCCATCACATGCCTCACAACTACGTATAAAATTCTAACTTCAATTCTGACTGAGTATACATATTTTTTTTTAAGTGATAAGAACCTGTTTCCAAATGAACAAAAAGGCTGCAAAGGAGGTTTTTATGGTTGTAAGGAAGAGCTTTTGATAAACGAAATGATTCTTGGGGACTGTCATAACAATCACAAAAATTTCTCCGTAGCATGGATTGATTACAAAAAGGCCTTTGATAGTGTTCCTCATAGCTGGATTGAAAAATGTCTTGAACATTTCTCCTATTATTAGAAATTTCCTTTCTCATAGCATGAAACTCTAAAAACAGGAAACAACATTAATTCTGAATTCTGAGAGCAGGTCTATAAATGCTTGTGACATAAACATCAATAGTGGTATCTTTCAAGGTGACTCATTATGACCCATTCTGTTCTGTGTAGCATTGTTTCCTTTAAGTATTCTCCTTAATGAGAGTGAAAGTGGGTAGAAAACGTTTGATAAAATCATAACCCATTTGTTATACATGAATAATCTTAAGCTCTTTGCTAAAAATATCCCCAGCATACTGGGCTGCTTAGTGTAGTGGCTCCATTTGGTGAGGATATAGGAATAGAGTTTGGCTTGGATAAGTGTGCCAAGGCCACTTTATCAGAGGTAAATTTCAGCAAACATCCAACATTACCCTCAATCGCAACATCGAAATCAGAGAGTTAAACCAGAAAGAGGTGCATAAATAGCTAGGGATCTCTGAAGGTGATGGTATTAATCACTCAGCCACGCGGGAAAAAATACGTAAAGAGTGCTACAGAAGGGTGAGGTCTATTTTTAAAAGTAAATTAGAAATCGTATTGATGCGATGAAATCATTAGCCATCCCTGTTGTCACTTATAGTTTTAATGTAATTAATTGGTCGATTGTAGAAATTAAGAAGGTTGATACAGAAATTTGAAAACTTCTTACCATACATCGCATGCACCACTCCAAAGCTGATGTTGATCGTTTATACCTAGGAAAGAGGGAGAAAGAGGCATGATTCAGTGGGAGCTTTCACTCATGACGTCAACCATAGGTTTGTGTACAAATCTTGATAATAGTAAGGACTGGATACTTAAACTAGTAGTTAAGCATGAAAAGCAGAAGAAACTTTTCTCCATTTCAAATGCCGCTTCAAAGTTTCAAGATACACTTAGAATTGAATCAGTCCATTCGCAATGGCAAGAAATGCCAAATTGAATGCAAAATCGAAAGGACTGAAAATTCTTGCCGAAAAATGGGAAAATGAAGCACTCCATGGTCAGCACCTTAATCGGGCAAATGACAAATGTATTAGCAAATTTCAAACTCATCAGTGGTTAACTTCGTCTGGGCTCAAATCCTAAACAGAAGATTATATTATTGCAGCTCAAGATCAATGTCTTAAGACGCGAAATTCTCAGGCCAATGTCTTAAAAACTGGCCCCAATTCCTTGTGTAGAATATGTAATCAGCATGAGGAGACTATTGATTATATAGTGTCGGCTTGCCCCATACTGGCCCCAACAGAATATCAAAAGAGACGACAGAGACGGTCAATATATCCACTGGATGTTATGTAAAAAGTTCAAACGTCCTTATGATAAATATTGGTGGGAATATAAACCACTTTGTGTAACAGAAAACAATTTTACCACAATAGTCTGAGACTTCAGTATCCAAACTGACAGAACTATTCAGGCAAACCGACCAGATATTGTCATTAAGAACCATCAAGATAAGACCTGCCTTTTTATAGATATGAACATTCCTGCTGATAGTAACACATCATTTAAGATACTTGAAAAACTTAGTAAATACAAGGATCCTGAAATAGAAATAACAAAGATGTGGCATCTAAAAACCACTACAATTCCTATTGTTGTTGGAGCTCTTGGAATGGTATCAAAAATGCACAGTATTATATTGACCAAATCCCTGGGAATATCTATCTCTCTGAAATACAGAAGATCGCGCTTATGAGTACATCACACATCTTGGATAAAATTCTTTCCTTGTAGAGTATAGCCTCGTTATTCTTTCTGCTGCCTAAGGTCCCAGGGTGGGACTTGTCACTTATCATATTTAAATAAAGCAAATTCAAGACATGAAATAATAATAATAACAATAACAATAATATAATGATAAATCTGCCGTCCTGAAATTACAGGTGGAAACTACCGCGGAATAACCAGACCCCTGGCAGCAAAGTTAAAATGCATTATACCTAGATTATAGAAACCAGAATCAAATTATACTGGATCGATCATCCCGGGGGGCAACAAGGATCGTGTCCCTCTGGGAGAAACCAAACTGTCGTCAAATAATCCTATATTGGAACGATTCATCAACAAAGGTTTTCCCAGGTAATCAAAACCAGGAAAAGCCAAACCCTGAACCTGCAGTGATTCCAAGAAAACTATGAATGTGGTCTTCAGAGGACTATAAAAATGCTTTAAGAGCTTTTTACACTATTCATACTGCACCTGTGAGAACATGACCGACCAAACTTACACTGAATTCGAAAAATAGTTGGAAACAGGGGATTAAAACAAAGAAGAGAAATAGAAAGCAAGTGAATAAGGAATCTGAATGGAAAGTTAAGATAAGTAAAGAAATCGAGTCTCTGCGAACAGAGATCTCGATCCTGAATGAAAGTTTAAATGGAAATGATGTTAAGACCAGAAAAAGTAAAAAGGTTAAAAAGAATTATTGGCTGAACGCTTTAAGTAAAATCCATGAAATCCCAATAAATTCTTTAAACAAAATCACGCCATACTTTCTTTCTAAGTCAGATGAAACTAAGTACCCCAAGAATTATCGTCCAATTACATACCTTACTACAACTGACAAAATACCATCCTCTGTAATCACGGGTAGGACGTATAACTTTCTCGATGGTAATTTTAGGTTGCCACAAGAACAAGTGGCTATAAAAGAAATTCATATGGTTGTAAGTATCAACTGCTTGTCAACAAAATGATCCTTGAGGACTGCAGAAAAAGGAGTTAAAGACTAAGTACTTCCTGAATAGACTACCGTGAAGCTTTTGATAGCATGCCGCATGACTGGATGCTTTAGAGCCTTGAATTGTGTAAAATTCCTCCTGTTGTGATTAACTTGCTTAAAAAGAGCATGTCAAAATAAAAAACCTGTTTTTTTCCTTTCTCGTGAGACAGGCACCACTAAATCAACCTTTTAAACATTTAGCGTTGCATCTTTCAAGGAGACTCACTTTCTCAACTCCCTTTCTACATTTCTTATCCTGTAATCTAAAGAACTCAATAACGCAAAATTTGATTACAAGATTTACGATATAGCAGATGTTGAGCGTCTGTATTTGCCTAAGAGCAAAGGTGAAGGTGAGCTTAAGGAATCCGAGATCTTCTACAAAACTACAAGAATTGGCATGATACAGTATTTTCAGTGTAAAGAAAACTGGGTGCTAACTCTAGTATGTCTGTCGGCTTCAAAACAGTAAAAGAATTACACGAAGTTCCTGGACCAACTTAATATAACACGGATTGCACTAGAACAAGACCTCCCAACTACTGCAATTACCAAAGAGGGGGAATATTTTGCCAGAAATAACGCCCAGAAACAACTTGTTGATCTATGGGGCCGTTTGGAAAGACGGTAAGTTCTCCGAAGATAAAGATACAACACATTAGTGGTTGAGGAGATCAAGAGCAAAGGCAGAGACAGAAGGCTTCATCGTCGCTACACAGGACCAAAGCCTACTAACACGGAACTACGGGCAAACATACTGAGAAATGGTTCAAATCTTAAGTGTAGATTTTGTGATCATCACACGAAGACAATAGACCATCTTGTGTCCCGCTGTCCAAGTGAGTTTGTAAAGTTATAAATATTGGAATTGCGGCGTAGCAATGACCTCCAGATTGACTAAAGATTAGAAGTGAAGAGCATTGACGTCAAGACGAGAGAGAGAGAGAGAGAGAGAGAGAGAGAGAGAGAGAGAGAGAGAGAGAGAGAGAGACAGAGAGAGAGAGAGAGAGAGAGAGAGAGAGAGAGAGAGAGAGAGAGAGAGAGAGAGAG
>RDPX01000396.1:394653-406327 GCA_003991215.1 Morbakka virulenta
AGACAGACACAGAGAGAGAGATAAAAAGATAGAGAGAGAGGCAGAAAGACAGACAGAGAGAGACAGAGAGAGACGGAGAGAGACAGAGAGAGAGAGAGAAAGAGAGAGAGAGAGAAAGAGAGAGAGAGAGAGACAGACAGACACAGAGAGATAGATAGATAGATAGATAGATAGACAGGCAGACAGACAGAGAGAGAGAGAGAGAGATCCGGCGACAGTGTTTTCCTTGTCAGGCATGTGTCAAATGCCTGTAGTAAATTAGAAACTGTTGTCAAAACGACGAATTTCACTCGGAGAATATTTATTGTTGCTTGAATTGAGAGAAGGGAGACGGGAGAGAAGGGGAGGCAGATAGATAGAAGTAACTAGTGTAGATGAAAAAGTTGGGTACTTTGAGGAATTGAAATAATAGTAAAATAAAAGCGAGTAGTTTACGACCAGGCTGTGATGTGTTTCAGGTAGTTTTAAGCCTTGGGGGAAAGGGCAAGGGGTTACCTATTTCTCTGGACATGCTGTAATAAACTCCCCTATTTGTAAAATTGGAAGGATTAACCATGATACAAATTGGGGCGTTTGGGAAATATTGTGGAAGTGGTGTGCAATTGGCTATGGTGAATTTGGAAGTGTCGAAAGTATCTTTGACTAAAGATGACCAGAGCAGGGAACCGTTTAAATTTGCATTTTGACTAGATGACAGGTTGACTAACTGTAGTAAAATGTTTGCTCTGTTTTTAATAAACTGACAACAGAAATAAAAGAGGCTTAAAAATTCATGGCGTTTAACTGCTGGGTTTGATTGGGGATAATCCTGGATGACACGAATTTGTCCCGGAGTGGAAAGAAACCAGCAAGTAAGTAAGTAAGTTTTTATTCGCCACAAACATAAAATGAAAAATGTTTACAAATGTTTAAAAAAAAGAAAGGCCTAGAAAGTCAATAAATTACAATTAAAGTTAATTTACAAACTTTTGTACGAATTAATACTAAAAAGAATTACAATTTGAATTAAAATAAAAATAATGACAGAAAAAATAATCACCCCCAATTGAAGTGGCAGGGATAACATTAAAAGGTCAAACTGACCTTATTTCCATAATGGTCCCTTTCATGTTTTCACTCTTATAGAGAGCCAGGCATTCTGAAGGACATCTCATTTTAAAACACTTCAAAGTTTATATTTTTAAATTTTATCTTCTTTTTTTTCTCGCCCAAAACTAACATTTTTTTTTCAATTACAAAATTACCTTATATGAGTTCTCAAGTGAAAACACGAGTTGCCAAGTGAAAACATGAATTCATCAGAAAAAGAGAGTGTCCTAAAAATTGAAGTGTTGACTGTCCGAATTAACATTTCTTTAGTTTTATTACAATTCAATATTGAATTGTTTTTATCCACAGGAACTTTATTTTCATAAAAAAATTCTGAGTAAAGCTTTTATTCAGATCTCCCTCGTCCTGTCTCTTAGGTAACTGAGAGCCAAAACAAAGGTTTATTCATTTTCAAAGGGAAAAAAATATGATTAGTCTTTAATTTAATGTGCGAGCATGAAATATCAAATCCATCAATGTGAAATGAAACAAAATTGCCAGTATAGTTTGATGGTACGTTTAACGCAGTTTCGCTTTCTCAAAACTTGATATCTCCCTTACTCCGATCATGCAACCAAGTCATTTGCTGACTATATTTAAGTTTTGCTCAATCACGACTGAAACTTTAAAACATGAAGGAGTCATCTAAAAATAGCTTCTCCTTGGATTTTAAAGGGGGATCCCCCGAAGCTTTGCTTGAGTGGACTCAAGAAATAAAAAAGGTAATTTTGTGTGACAAAGACCTTTGAGAAGAAAATACAATAATTCAGCTGGAACTCTTTTTTTGTTTATGTACTTGGGTCCTATTGTAGTACTTTAGGAACCATTAAGTGCTAACTCACAGAGTACAAAGCATGCAGACCATCTGAACTGAAGGTTCAGTTTGGTTCCATGTTTTGAATGTAGCCGAAGCATTGTTAAAAATTTACTTCCACTTGGTTTCGTTTTGTGGAACCTCACGCGTTTGATTGCTTGTTGTCATTTGAGATAAAACAACGTCTGCAGAACCAAGAACACAACATCGAAGTTAATAGTGAAGGTAATAGCTGCAAGTAACACATTCACTTTAGGCAAAGTTTGCGAAGATGCTACTTATACTTTTTTCACTTGGATTGTTTCACGCTGGCAAAAGTGACCCGATAACTGGTTCAAAACTACGTTTCACAAACCATGGACTCAAATATGGTAAGTAAGCCTTTGTGTTGTGTGTTTAAATAACTAGAATCGCAATAGCTCGGTCATACTTCTAAGGTTTGTGATGAGCACGTTTTTGCAATAGACATCCAACAAGACTATTTTTTGGAATTTTCCAAAGTATTGTATCGTGTAAGACTCACTGGTTTGTCGCGACTCGGTTCATCCTCTCTCACCAACACAAAATAGCTTTTCGATGTCTTCACTTTTTGTGATGGAAATCTTCAAGAGGTCGAGGGTTGTTGGTCTTCTTTAGCCAACGTAATCAAACCTGAGGTAATGATCACGGAACAGTAGAATTTTTTTTAGTTTACGATTGGTTGTACACATGCAAGTATGTATTAAACAATACAACTTATAATTGAATGTGGAGTGCGGAGAAACAAGCACACTGCTCTTTTGGTCCAAAAAAGAGAGAGCTCAGTCGTAACAATAAAAGTCGATTGAAGAAGACCAGGGCTATCAAAGGTTAGCATGAGCTTTCATTTTCGAGATTTCCTTACCAGTATTACAGACGTTTTTGTGTGAAACTAACGTATAAATATTCCAACCAAAACAAATATGTTCACACAGACAGACAGACAGACAGACAGACAGACATAGACACACACACACACACACACACACACACACACTCACACTCACTAAAAAGTTGGGAAATAAAAAAGGATTTTTTCAGAGGGGTGGGAAGTGTGGTCAAAGATTTTATTGGTATGGGACTGCTCCCGTGTTACCCCAGTCAGGTGAGTATGGTGAACTACGATGATATTTACTTTGCTTCCGTAGCTTTTAACAGAAAAAGGCCAGCTTGATTTTCTGGTTATACTTTTGTTCCGAGGTTTATGCTTTGANCACTAAAAAGTTGGGAAAATAGAAAAGGATTTCTTCAGAGGGGTGGGAAGTGTGGTCAAAGATTTTATTGGTATGGGACTGCTCCCGTGCTACCCCAGTCAGGTGAGTATGGTGAACTACGATGATATTTACTTTGCTTCCGTAGCTTTTAACAGAAAAAGGCCAGCTTGATTTTCTGGTTATACTTTTGTTCCGAGGTTTATGCTTTGATTGGAGGATCGAGAAGTTTAAACTCGATCCTGTTTCAGACCATGCCTCAAAAAAAGGAATCATACTTCCATTTTGATTCCGCCCTTTCAAAAAATGCTTAGCGGATTATTTCTCCTGGAATCAAAAAAAATTTTTTCGGTCTGCTGGAGGAAGAGTTTGTCTAAAACCAAAAATTTCTAAAAACATTCCTTTGGATGAGGTCTTGAGAGCTGACGGGCTCTCCAGTTTGTGGTTTAATCCTCCTTTTTTTTAATTGCAAAGAGCATTTCTTGTGTAGCTTATTTTTAAGATTAGATTCATGATACTTACGAGAGGTTTTATCTGGCACTGTATTTCATCTTGTGGTGTAGCTTTTTCCTTTTTGTAGAAGAGATTGGGGGTGACAAGGGAATTGTCTAGACTTAATTACACTAAAGCACACTGTGCTATAAGGCTATTTTAGAACAGTCGAAATATGTATTGATGTCGCCAGCAAGGATATCAATAAAAAAAATACAATCGAACCTATGCAATATTTTTTAATATCAAATTTATTAAATTATTTTCCAGGATTTCCCTTCAGATCAGTTTGTTCGAATTGTGTCAGGCCTAACCACCCTGCGAAAAAAAATTGTAGTTTTCATTAGAACTAGCAAGTCAAAGGGGCAGTCTCGTGCAGAGAAGAGAAAGTATCAAGCACGTTTGAAAAAGCAGCCCATATTACTGTAAAAGAAAAGCGACAGTAAAGAAAACCATTTTAAATCAAGGTAAATCAACAAATGACCACGCGAGGTTCGCAATTCAAAACCTGACCACAACCCTGGAAGTACTGTGTCCAAATTGTTTCTCTTTAATAAGTGGCACACTACTGAGCTCGTGTATATTTTTAAGAATAAAATTATGAGGGGGAAGAAATCAAGAAATTGAAAAACAGATTAAACCCCCCAAAAAATTCGAATAAGGAAAGTGGCCCCCCTGTGCTAAAGTGGCTTTTAGCCTTGCCAAGGGTAAAAAATCTCACATTGAATAGGGAAAGATCTCGTTTCCAGCAGATTCTTGCATGTTTTAGTGTAGATTTGAAATGTACATAAGCTTAGTTAAATTTTCGAAAAAAGGATACTTGTAAAAGAGAATATATCCTAATAAGATTGGCTCAGTTGAGATGAAAGTCACATATGTTTGTCATTACCTCGCAACACAGTATTCGCCCGGTTAGTGTCAAATGTGTGAGATGACGGCATGTCGAAATAGAAGAACGTTTTATCGATGTTCACTTACGTGGCGAAATCTTTGTAACTTCATTCCAAAAGGAAGAGCTTAATTTAGATGTATTTTCAGGAATTTTGTGTTCAAGACTTGAAACACAATGTACTGATGTAGTGTATCGCTAATCTATTCGAAGAAACATACTTTACAACACTGCATATTGTTCACTTCCTTAGCACACAATTTGAGAGGGACCCACTGCTTTTTAAGGCACTGCTCTCTCTCTCTCTCTCTCTCTCTCTCTCTCTCTCTCTCTCTCTCTCTCTCTCTCTCTCTCTCTCTTTGTGTGTGTCTGTTTTTCTCTCTCTCTCTCCTTCTCTCTCTCTCTATCTCTCTCTCTCTCTCTNGAATTTTTTACTTGCATTCTGCATTTTTTCTTGACATTAAATTTATGACTGTCACTTGACCAGAAATCTCAATTGGTTTACTTCAACCTTAAAATTTTTTCTTCTTTCTATTAAGCCCCCTTGGAGATTTTTATACTCTAGATTGTTTTTGATTCTTATAAACTTAAACTAAATATTGAATTATTTGAAAAGTATATTTATGTATTTTTATATTTATGCAATATTTTTCTAGTATATCTTAGATACTCTTTGTCTGTTTGCTCAGTTTGCTATGTTTATATATATATATATATATATCATATCATACCTCGACTTGTTTGTAACATTTTCTATAGGTCATTTTTTCTTGCGTCTATGACCTCATGATCAAATGTGATGGTAGCATTTGGCCAATCATGCTGGGGAGCCATATCATGAGAGTTATCTCGACGTTAATTCCCCGAAATAACTGATATGGTCATCGACTGATGATCCACGAGTTCAATTCACCATCTGGTCAACTTTTTCATCTTTTCACTATTTTTTCTATATTTCTGTACACTCTAATTCCCTATTCTTTAATTCATTTTTGTTATCGTCATCGTTTTGTTCATGCCCTGTTTATTTCAGTGCCTCGTTGTTTTTGTTTACTTTTACCGTTTAACATCTACGGCTATGAGATTAGCACTCATACTATATATATGTATATATATAGTATATATATACTATATATACATATCCTACAGTTAATTACAATACTTTGCTTTTTTCATCTGTTACTTTATTTTCATTAGTTATGGATGTTTCTATGACGATCCTCCAGAAAAACGTCAAGAGAGACCCAATACAAGATCAAAAGGGAGGAGGAAGGAAGTTCCGTTATGAATTAAAGAAGTATGCAGCTTATTTAATATTGCCACACTTGCTTGTTTTGTTAATTTGTGTGCATGAAAGAACAGAATTCAGTATTTTCAAACACTGAATACGATTTATATAGCTGACATACGTATATGTACATGACATACGTAACGACATGCAATACCAAAGAAAAGGACATTAAGAGATGAATGAATACTGCATGAGACTGAAATCATCTATCAACAATTGCAAAGGGTCGTGGCATGCAAAAGCAAACCGGCTGAACGGTAACTTTTATCGTAAATGGTGAGGGATACAGAATTATTCAGTAACCAAATTAGTTTTAATAATCACAACATAAGTTTTAGCATAATTGTTCTAGTTACAGTAGCTTGGTTTACTTTGAGAAATAGAGCGCGGATGGGCAGGAAACTGCATCAATTTTCAAATGCAGATTATTACATTAAGATAACTGGTAATGAGAATCAAGTAATGCAATTTACGTAAAGTACTAAATAGAATCTTCTGATTCTCCAAAAATTTGCAAAATGATATTCATCGTTTTTATTCCATTTACCTTATTTTTAGTGGCCGCATTGAAGAGTTTCAAATAGGTAACTACAAACTGAAAACTTTGAGAAACAATGGGATTCATGCTGCCATTTCTGATATCAAAATCAAACTCAGAGCGAAAATTAAGTACACTAAAAAATTATGGATGTAAGTATAACTTTTATATCAGACCTCTACTTTTTCATAAAAATATTCTTATTAGTAAAGTGTGTCTAGAGGAGAAAAGGGGAGGAGGGAGGAGAAAAGGGGAAAAGATAGAAGAAAAAGGGAGGAGAGAGAAGAAAAGGGAGGAGAGAGAAAATAAGGGGAGAAGAGGGTAGAGAAGGGGGGAAGAGAGGAGGGGTGTGGAGAAAGTCAGGAAGCTCTCTTCTCTCCTTTTCTCCTTTCTTCCCTTCATTTACCGTTCCTTCTCTCCTCTCGCTTTTTTCCCTCTGCCTTTCTCCTCTCTTCCTTTTCTTCTTTGCAGGTCTTTCCTCTCTTTGCCTTTGTCACAATTTCCTTTTGCTCCTTTTTACATTTCCTTCTCTATCACTTTGGCTCTTTCCTTTCTTCCTATACCTCCTTTTCCCCCTTTATTGTATCTCTGTTTTCTTTTGCTTCTCTTTCTTTCAGCCCCTTTTGCCTTCTGCCTAGAGATGTGCGGCGTATACAGTATAAGCCCCCCATACCCGCCCCAAACAATTTTTAATTTCGTCATCTTTAAATGTCGGGTCCAGAATGGCCCCAAAAAAATGCCACCATACTAATTTAGCTTCACATTTCAAATTTAATCCTTCCAATAGAGATTTTCTAAGAGAAGAAACGCCATCATTTTTTCGCTCAATTTGTCATTCTAATTGGCGCCGTATCCACGCTTAAGTAAGATGAACCAAACGAATAGTAACACACTCATCAAATCGTCCCAGGAATCAACAATTGACTGATACATTGCGAGATGAGTATTCCATTGTGTATCACATTGGATAATCAGCTTTTTGATAATCTGCTTGCAACTAATGATCGAGTACAATGATTGACTAATGACTTACACGAAGTACGGGTATCTCTTATCTTCTTATCACTATGTTCAACACCATACTGTATGGCTAAATTCAAATCCTGTCCAGCACAAGAAATTTGTTCAAAATGTTTTAACACACCAAGCACCATCTTGTTATCCAAACATGTCTGTGGTTTTTGACCAGGCTTTTTCGAGCGGGGATCGGGGCGCCCCGCACATGTTTACTTCTGCCCCTCGCCCTACTTTCTTTTTTTTGCCCTTTTCTTTATCTGTGTATTTGTGTTCCTTGATTTTAGGCCCTTTATTTTTTTTGTTCTCCTTCTACAGCTGCCTTCTTCACGTTCTTAATCTGGCATCTGTGATGTTTTTTTGCCAACTGAAATCAGTTTAATGAAGTAAGACAGTGAAACCTTTTTTAAGGGATGACCTTTTTCACAAATGAACTATTGACACAATTTTTTAAAATTTGGTTTATTATATTATGTCTGGAAGAGCAAGATTTCTTGGCAGATACCAAGTCAAATGAAATGATAGATAAGCATTCGGTCTATGAAACACTCCTGATCATAACTATTTTTGTCTGTATACCAAAAATTTGCATGGAAATATTCCTGTCTAGTACATAAACTGAAAAAAAACAAACAAACCATCATCAGAATGTTGATGTGCAATATTGCGATTGCTTATGGTGAAGGAATGTCCAAGCTGAGCTGCAGTACAAGTTTTTCCATTTTTTTTCATCCTATTTTAACGATATATTTAAATTTGTTCTTATTACTGTTTGCATGTACAGGATTAAGATTAGAGATACAGTCAATGTAGAAGCGAAGGCTGACGGCGGAAATATAGGAATAGATATACGAGTAGGTAAGTTTCACTCCTTTATTTTGTAACATATAAGAAACCGAAACGAAGTGCTTGGTTTTAGTACCTGACGAAAGAAC
This sequence comes from Morbakka virulenta, assembly GCA_003991215.1. Taxonomy (NCBI): domain Eukaryota; kingdom Metazoa; phylum Cnidaria; class Cubozoa; order Carybdeida; family Carukiidae; genus Morbakka; species Morbakka virulenta. The sequence goes on from RDPX01000396.1 coordinate 402,945, forward strand.
TGGAAAATCGACAAGCACTAAAGCTGTATTTGATATGTTAAAACTAGCTGTCTAGAAAAAGCACTGAAATTACACTGATCCACTGGATTTCTAATCAAAATACTAGATCTAGAAAAATCCAACATGTTTAATAATTAAAGCTCTCAATATGTGTGCTTCGAGAAGAACGTTGAAAGTTAGAATGCTGGAAGTCAAAATACCCAGGGGCAGGAGAAGAAGAGAGACAAGCAGTACATGACGATAGGAAAGCAGCAAGGGTGGGTGGACGTAGTTATTGGCCAAATGTAATCTTGAGGATGTGACGTTTTTTCGTGTTCTCATTCCTTTTTAGACAAATACAAAAATGGGAGGCCATCACTTACACTAGCTCGTTGTGACGCAGACATCGGATCGTTGAAATTTCATTTCTCAGGATCAATAGCTAGGTAAACAGCTGTTTACCGTATTTTCTCTATTAAACGCCCCTCTCCAATAAACGCCTCCTCCCTAAAAAGCTTGAAGGGGGCGTTTAATAGAAAAATAGACAGTTATGATGTTGGAGTCAAATAAAACAAGAAGCTTTTATTATCTGTGGTTTTCTCTTCAATGATAATACGTTAATTATACACCGGAAACATCCGATACAACATTTTTTTCCTGGTGCTTCAATTCTTAGCAAGATTTATATCTAGTTTTTCTTTTGCAAATTTCTTTATCTGGCACCATCGCTATTTTCTTATTTTTGGTTAGAGCTGTAAATTTTGCAGATACCACTAAACCCACTTCCCGTTTCCGTTTGCCCGCAACTTTGACTGATATTTGGTTCCCGGGGTTTTCATTCAGAAAATGGTGCATCCGACTTAAAATTTCTACAGGAACATGACCAACCAATTCTTCCTTTTCTGCCTCGTTATTTTTATATATCCCAATGGCAATCTTATCATATTCTAGTGCTTCGGATCGATCATCCCGACGGGCTACTACTATTTCTCCAACACATGGCGTCCAAATACTTTTATAAACATGGTGACCCATAATAATACTTTGGGATACTACCCTGTGGTGCAGTTGAAAGTTGCGTTTCTCTACAGCTCTTGTCATTTCTGTCTTGTAAGTCTTGCAAATTAAAGAAAGGGTGAAACCATTGCATTGCATCTGAAAGACACGTTTTTTGAAACTCGAAAATTCGAATCATCATTCCGATCAAGGAGTAAAACCAATGCATTGTACGAAAAGAAAACGTGACTTCTGAACAAATCTGGTACATTACATGCTGTAGTTTTACAAAAGCAAGATGAACAATCAAGCGGAATTATCAACTCAAGCAATTTCTCACAAGGGCGAACAAAGAAAAAAATACAGCATGGAATTTAAAGGAAAAGTCGCAATGTACGCAGAGGAAAGTTCTCTTCGTTCTGCAGCGAAAACGTTTTTGTATTGACCGGAAAATGGTTCGCGAATGGGTCAACAATGAAGAGAAAGTAGCTAATATGAAAGGAAAACGATTCAGACTTGAAGGTGGGGGACGTAAGCTCACAGACAATGAACTAGAAGAGGAAGTTCTTAACTGGATTCATCAACGAAGAGAAATTATGCTTCGCGTTTCCAGAAAGCTCATAATGTTCAAGGCTAAAGCAATCTTTGATGAAAGATGTGGTGACAATGAAGCCATAAAGGCGAGTCTTGTTGCAAGTAATGGTTGGTTAGTTAAGTTTTTGCGACGCAGTAACCTGTCTTTGCGAAGTAGGACCACTATTTCTCAAAAAGATCCATCCCATCTTCTTAGTAAGCTTGTTGGCTATGTTATTCATGTGCGAAAATTATCAATAAACAGTAACTATGCACCAAGTTGTATAATAGCAATGGATGAGACAGCTCTTCGGGCGGACATGATTTGTAACACAACCATCAATACAACTGGTGCAAAAGAAGTACCACTCAAATCAACTGGTCACGAAAAAGTACGTGTAAGTGTTTGGTTGACCGCGAAAGCTGATGGTACAAAAATGAAACCCTTTATAGTTTTTGAAGGTGCCAAGTGAGAGTCTGGAGCTCTCATTGATCGGTTTAAACGTCCTTGTGCAGTGGAATCTTCACTGAACGGTTGGATGAATGAAGAACTCGCTCTTGTATACTTAAGAAAGATAATAGGAGTGCTCACTTTTCAAAAGCGACTGTTATCCTGGGATACGTATGAGGCTCGCATGACAGACGACACCCTTGTTCCTGGAGGATGCACAAAATTCAGTCAAGCCCAAGACGTTTGTTGGAACAAACCATTCCAGAGCCACATAGTGGAACTTTATGATGAATGGTTAGCATCTGGTTTCCATGAGTATACCGAAGCCAGCAACGTGAAAGCTGCGTCAAGAGAATTAGTTGTCACCTGGATTTTGGAGGCATGGGGTCGTTTGGATGAAAGGCTCATAACCAAGTTATTAAAAATCTGTGGATTAAACTTGAAAAATGATGGTAGTGAGGACGATATGATTCATTGTTTTAAAAAGGGACAACCTTGTGCCTCAGATTCAACAGTTCTTAAAGAACAATTTTAGTGTTTAAAAGATGCCGACATCCCAAATAAAAATCCGTTCAAGGCAACTGACTCAGACGTCGAAGAAGCAAATCATGAATTCAACCTTATCGACCAGGATGAACCGGAAGATGAGTTTGTTGAAATTAATGATTTGTAACTTATGATTTATTATTAGTGATTATTGTCCAGAAAAAAATATGATACGATAAAATTTTTTTTTAAATGAACGCCCCTCTCCAATAAACGCCCCCTTAAAAATATAAATTTATAAACGCCCAGTGCGTTTAAAAGAGAAAATACGGTATGTTTCAGATATATTTAAAATGGCATTGTTTGTTAAATAGTATATACTTTGATCGCTGGTTTTTCTGTTATTAGTAACACTTACTTTAACTTTCCAGATTATGTTGTTGATTGCTACAAGCTATCTGATGATATATACATGAGATTTTTAACTTTTATTTCAAAGATAACTTTTAGTTCTCTGAAAACTTTTATTTGAGTGATGACTTTTACTTCTCTGATAACTTTTAGTTCTTTGATACCTTTTAGTTCTCTGATAACTTTTAGTTCTCTGATAACTTTTAGTTCTTTGATAAATTTTATTTCAGTGATAACTTTTATTTCGGTGATAACTTTTATTTCGGTGATAACTTTTAGTTCTCTGATAACTTTTAGTTCTCTGATAACTTTTAGTTCTTTGATAACTTTAATTTCAGTGATAACTTTTATTTCGGTGATAACTTTTATTTCAGTGATAACTTTTAGTTCTTTGATAACTTTTAGTTCTTTGATAACTTTTAGTTCTTTGATAACTTTTAGTTCTTTGATAACTTTTATTTCAGTGAAACGTTTATTTCAGTGATAA
>RDPX01000396.1:408092-428620 GCA_003991215.1 Morbakka virulenta
TTTTGGTCTTTGATAACTTGTAGTTCTTTGATAGCTTTGAGTTCTTTTATAACTTTTATTTCAGTGAAACGTTTATTTCAGTGATAATTTTATTTCAGTGATAACGTTTAGTTCTCTGAAAACTTTTAGTTCAGTGATAACGTTTAGTTCTCTGATAACTTTTAGTTCAGTGATAACTTTTAGTTCTCTGATAACTTTTAGTTCTTTGGTAACTTTAATTACAGTGAAACGTTTATTTCGGTGATAACTTTTAGTTCTTTGATAACTTTTAGTTCTTTGATAACTTTTAGTTCTTTGATAACTTTTAGTTCTTTGATAACTTTTATTTCAGTGAAACGTTTATTTCAGTGATAATTTTATTTCAGTGATAACGTTTAGTTCTCTGATAACTTTTAGTTCAGTGATAACTTTTAGTTCTTTGATAACTTTTAGTTCTTTGATAACTTTTAGTTCTCTGATAACTTTTATTACAGTGAAACGTTTATTTCAGTGATAATTTTATTTCAGTGATAACGTTTAGTTCTTTGATAACTTTTAGTTCAGTGATAACTTTAGTTCTCTGATAACTTTTATTTGTGTGATAACTTATATTTGAGTGATAACTTTTAGTTCTCCGATAACCTTTAGTTCTTTGATAGCTTTTATTTCAGTGATAACTTTTAGCTCTTTGATAACTTTACTTCTCTGATAATTTTTAGTTCTGTGATTTACCTGTGATGTGTAAAGTCCATCTGATTTTGCAACTTTTTATTACTACTTATTTTCCCCTACGTTTCATTTAATTTCTCTGATGTATTTTCACGACTTTTAATTAAACTAATTGGACTACTTAACCATGCATTACTTTTAAATATATTTATTAATTGGACCACGAAAGTATTCATTTCTTTTTTATCTTCCAACACTGTAATCCTTTCTACTTTACGAAGTACAAGCTTTCTATGCTGCTTTTCTCACTGTAAACTACATTTTGGGGCCATTCACCCATGACGTCATTACACCATCTAGACCCATTTGTCTACTCACCCTTTTCTTCAAAATATTTTCTATGCCATTCCTTCTAAATATATTTCATCTTATTCTTCTTTTCCAGTGTCTTACCATTTCAATATTTACGACTGCATTTTACCCAAGATGGCTTTATCTTTTCTTTTTCTATCTAATTATATCTTGAAGTCAATTTCCTCTCTGTCTTACGTTATCCTTAATTTACACTTTGTACGCTATGTTACATTTTATGGACCTCCAGTTTTGTAACTCACCCATGCTTGATGATACTAAACCCTGTCCATTTCATCCCGCCTTAAACTCTATCCATTGTGCTTGCTCTTTTTCTACTCCACCCCGCTCTCTTTTTCCTTTCTCTACAGGCATCCCGCTCTTCTTCCAATTCATTCCACTCATTCCAAACATAAGTCATCATTCATTTTACCCGCATCTTCTTGTGTTTAGCTAGACGCGGCACCAGTTCTACCTATCTTACCCTTTCACCAATTGCAATTTTATTTGTTTAATTTTGAAGTGTTACCTGTGACCTATTATAACACATCTTTTGATTTTTAGTACACACTTTATTTCCCACTTTTTGTTTTTATTTCAGCGTATTATATAATATTGCAGCCAAACTTTTCAATAAGAAAATTAAGAAAAGCATCAACAAATCGGTATGACAAAAGGTTTTTTCATTTTTTGTTTATTTGATCGGACAAGCATATATATTTGTTAGAGATTGCTATCGGTATGTATGTTTGCATTTGTCTTTGTTGTATGTACTTATATATGTCTGTCTGTCTGTCTGTATGTATATATGTATGTATGTATTTATGTATGTAGGTATGTGTGTATGTATGTATGCTTGTTTGTAGGTAGGTATGTATGCATATATGTATATGTGTTGGTTTTAAAGCTGGGAGTGGTAGTTGGGAGTGGTAGGATTGTAATATCTACAAAATGCTCCCAATGGCATGTATTTCAAACAGCCTTTGTTCTTGCAATTTTAGTGTGCCTCAGACACAGGCCAAACTTTTTTATTGACAGGGAAAAGTGATAAAGATGGGCCTCTTGTGGGCTAAAACCAGTTGTTGCGAGTAGATAGGACTCGTCAGCTGAGTAAACTGCTCATCTAGAATAGAGTAAATACCTGTTCAAAACTTCCGTTGCCTTGCGATCATATTTAATCATGTGAAAGACCTAAGGGGTTAACCTCGACGTAAAAGTCTCGGTAGATGAGCCCCAATTAGTCTTAATAATGACATTGTGGCCTGGGGGTAAAGTAACCTAGCTTCTTTTCCTGTCAGCGTTTTAAACCCTGGATGAACAGCAATAGTTTTGGCGTCTGAAAGGAAATTCGGTCAGTAAAAACTCTGTTATTTCAGAAAGTAATTCAAAATTCAAAAAGACAGTTGAAGAATGCTATGTTGTACCTCGTAGGAAAGGCGTAGTGAAACAGTCCTCTGACTGACGCTGTGAGAAAAAGACGAGAGGGTGAAGCCAGCAGATTGGATTAGCTATAGAAAATGTTGGGACATTAACTGGCAAGGGAGGAGAAAGAGCAACAGTCATGACAGCCAGGAAGATTAACATCCTCTGGATACAGGAGACAAGGTGGAGTAAGGAAAAGCCTAAAATGTGTGTTTAATGAATGCAATTTTTTTTTATTGTAGAGGAAACCGACACAGAAGTGGAAATGACGTTTGTCTTTCTAGATATAGGCAGGACAAAAGTTATAGGGGTAGGGAGAACATCGGACAGAACAATGATGATAAAATTGGTTATATTTTGAAGAAATTACAACATCACTACAGCATATCCTCCACAATGGGGATTCAGCCAAGAACAGAAAAACGAATTTTAGAGTCATCTGAAATACATAAGTTGCCAGGAACCAAGTGCAAATATTTACATAACTTAAACTTGGACAGACAAGGCTATGAAAGGTAGCATGAAATTGAGTCTATAGGAAGAAGGAGCGAGGAAGGAGATAGTATTCTTGAAATAATGTGACCCAAACATATAACCTGGCACTTTGTAATACCTTCTTTCCTAAGAAGGAAGAATATATGATAACATACAGAAATAGGTACAAAAATTGCTTTCCTACTCGTGAGGAGATAGGGAGAGACAGAGAGGTAGACAGAGACAGAGAGAAGGACAGAGAGACAGACAGAGAGACAGACAGAGAGACAGAGACAGAGAGCGTTTAAGAATTGCGAGGAATTGTAAGACTATACCAGATGAGGATACGGATGCACAGAGCCGGACAGAAATAAATTGAATAAAAGAGAGCAATCNAGAAATTACAACATCACTACAGCATATCCTCCACAATGGGGATTCAGCCAAGAACAGAAAAACGAATTTTAGAGTCATCTGAAATACATAAGTTGCCAGGAACCAAGTGCAAATATTTACATAACTTAAACTTGGACAGACAAGGCTAGGAAAGGTAGCATGAAATTGAGTCTATAGGAAGAAGGAGCGAGGAAGGAGATAGTATTCTTCAAATAATGTGACCCAAACATAAACCTGGCACTTTGTAATACCTTCTTTCCTAAGAAGGAAGAATATATGATAACATACAGAAATAGGTACAAAAATTGCTTTCCTACTCGTGAGGAGATAGGGAGAGACAGAGAGGTAGACAGAGACAGAGAGAAGGACAGAGAGACAGACAGAGAGACAGACAGAGAGACAGACAGAGAGACAGAGACAGAGAGCGTTTAAGAATTGCGAGGAATTGTAAGACTATACCAGATGAGGATACGGTTGCACAGCGCCTGACAGAAATAAATTGAATAAAAGAGAGCACTCAGACAGAACGGTGCAAGCTAAAGGAGGCACAAGTAGTGAATTGCATGTATAAATTGAAGGAGAAAAAAAAAAAGAATTGAATGGAAACAGAAGAGGTCACATTGAGAAGCACTTAGGTAAAATTTGTACAGTTAATGTTGTAAAGAGGACGTGAGATTTTGAAGAATCATGATGGTAGAACAAAAGATAAAAATGAGGTAGGATGAAGGGAAAAAAAGAAGAGAAGGCATGAAGAAAAGGACTATTGAAACCTGAACAGGAAAGCAAAAGGAAAAAAGAAGAAGTGTGCAGAGCTGTATAAAAACCTGGAAGAAAATAGAGAGCTAAAACCTTTACAAATTAGCCAAGACATGAAAGAAAAGAGCACTGAAGATTGACACAATGAAGTTTGATAGATATAGGAATGGTAAACTTCCATCAAAGATTGATGGCATAAAGGAAAGATGGAAACAATATTAGTTACTTAACATCACAAATAGAAGTAAGGAATTCGAAGGGACTAGAAGGCCCAATAGCTGACGCAACGGGGAAAAAGGTAAAATATCAGTTAGATAGAAGGAAGGTGATAAAATTATTGAAAAGAATGAATTTTTAAATGGTGATAGTGAAAGGGTCGCGAGATGCAGAAGTGGTTGGTAGAGGTGTTAAAGGATATTCAGAAAAATGGTATTCCATTTGAGTGGTAGAAGAGTAATGTGATACCTTGTTCAAGCAAGAAAGAGATCCTCTTATCTGTTGCAATTACCGAAGTATCAAACTGCAAGGTCACTGTTTTTAACAAAGAAATATAATTTCAGCTAGACAGTTTAGATTCCAACCAGGAAAATCCAAAGTGCAAACTATGTTCTATTTGAAGATCCTTCGAGAAAAATCGTGAGAGAGTAACAGAATATTCCTCACATGGCATCTGTTCATTTAGATACATTGTAAAGTATGTTGCCGTGCCACGGTATCTCATTTAGTACTGCCTTGTAAAAAGAAGAGTACCAAAGGAGTATATAGAGATTGCCCGGGATATGTACCGTGGTTGCACAACATCTGTTACAACTGGTTTATGCGAAGCAGAGGAAGTGAACAAAGAGGTAGAGTAACATTATGGATTAGTCTTATGTCTGCTTTTGTTCGATGCTACTTTAGTTACCATCACAGAAGATATATATTAGAGGGTACAGTTGCCCTTTCGCAGATGAGGAAGAGTGGAAGAGAGATGTCTTGAAACATTGGAGAAAGAAGGGCTAAAGCAAGCCAGAACCAACATCGAGCACTTGCCACATGAGATTAAATAACAGTGACTTTCAAGTCATCCGGTAGCATAATAGACCAAAATGAAGGACGTGGCATAGAACAAGTGAGTAAAATGGAAGTTGCATGGAATAAGTGGGGACTTGTTTTCCATTTATTAAAGATTAAGACCTACAATAAAAAACAAACAATTCAACTAAGTAACCCAGAAAACTAAGTATTAATCTTAGGTTGCTTTGAAACCCGGTACTAAATACAGCCTCTGTTATTTTAGTATCACTGTCAAGGAATCTCATACGGGGGCCATGTAGGTCTATTATCATGGCTTAAGAGCTACAATTAAAACATGAATTAAATTAAACTAGACACTGTAGGAAGTTCATATTTAATGTCAGAATCTTTTGCATCGCTGCAGTAAACATAGGTTATGTTATTTTTTAATATAACTGCTGGGACTGCTTTAGAAGAGTCTTCAAATACAAAGACCGAAAATCGAAAATTGAATTTAATCAGGCAACCTGGAAAGCTAAATTTTGGTTGTTTTGCAATGCAGGGCTGAATATTGACAATATTATCTGTTTATGTCACCATCAAGAGGTTTAAAAACAAGTTGACGTGTGGTTCCATTATCTAATACAACCTATAATGCAAAAACGAACATGGACAAGAAACATAGGAAGCTCATGTTTATTGTCATGCTTCTTTTGGTCTTTGCAGTGAACACAGGATATTTTGTAATATGACTGCTGGAGCTGCCGCTAGTGTCTAAATGACGATCATATAAGCACTTTTCCTAAAATTGAAAACTGAATTTAACCAGAGCTCTAATTTAGTGACATGGTAGTTTTGCAGCCCTGTACTGAAAATTGATTATTTTCACTTTCACCACTTTGATGGACATTAGGCTAACAAAGAGGTTCCCAATAGGCATTTAAAGATCTATCATCTGATAATGAATTTATGAAAAGCTGGTCAACAAGTACAAAAGTCTGGGTGTCGATCAGATGAGATTTTGATTTCAATTTTACGTTTTTATCATGACACCAATGACAATTTCATTTTGGTTACTCAACGAGACGGCTCTTCTAGTATGGTAAGATGATGCTTATATTATCTGTCATTTCACGTATCTACCTACCTATCTGCTTGTCTATCTGTCAATCAATCTATTTGTTAATACCTTTCTCCGCCTACCTCTCTCTATATGCTTATTTATCCATCTAGTTATTTGTCTCTTTGTCTTTCTGTCTGCCTTGCTGCTTCTCCTATATATATTTTTTTTCGCTCAGATTTCTTATTGCTTTTAATTCAATTCTACTTGATCTACTGATTGCTAGAAGCTAATATGTCATGTTTGATCCACAAAGGGTCCTAAAAGCCTTAAGGATGATAACTACACTACTGTGCTCGACCAGCTGATACACTTCAATATCACCCTGTTCTCCTTGGGCCGCTTTTTTGTTCCATTTGACAGTGTATTTGCTTGATGTAAATGATTGAGATACTACATTGTTCTCTTAAATAGAGTTCGGAAAGGGTACTGAACACTATTTCAGAAAATAGGGCGTAGGGAGGGGGGAATAGAAGAAAATTTGAATAACATGCAGTCTAAACATATGAATGCATAAACAGCTGGCATTGATTGTAAAATACTCTTTAAACGTAAAATCTAGAAGATATTGACTTTAAAGTATTTGAAATCAACAACATATTTTTGCTGTCTCGAGCTGAATAATTTTTATTGTTACTATTAAATTACAGTAAATTATATGGGGAAATTATGAGTTCTGTGCCCACGTTAAATCTATGAATGCAATCTGAATGATTTACTATTAAAAACATAAGTCAAAAGTTGTTTGGAAATGGATTTTTACGCTTAGAACTCTCCATCATTCCTCTAATTTTAGTTATAATTATTATTATCATTGTCATTATTATCATTACAAAAATGTATGTATTTCATGGTTTTTGCGGGTTCTTTTTGTCTAGATCCGAAATGCTTTATCACGAAGTATTGGAAAAGTAGAATAAGCGTCTTTTGAACTCTCCAGGTATTGTAGGGTTTTTTTATTACTTTACACAACATAAATAGAAATATATATAAAAAAGAAACTTTGACATTACTAAATGCTAAGTTGGCCTGGAAACACATTGTACTGTACTTAGTGTGAAAGGTGTTCTCTGTTTAAAAACTGACCTATGGATATGAAATTTTTTTTTGGCATTCTGTTTTTAATACATTTCTATTATATTAAACTTTATTGAACATTTTTTTATCATCGGAAATAATGAGTATTCAACTACCTGCACGTGTATCACCCTCCACACTTATATTATGTACAACTGTGACCTGTGTTCTCGATGCAGCCCTTCAGTCGTATAGTTCGAGTCATAGCAGCAATAAATGATAATGTGCTGCCTACCATTGGTACGTACGTCAAAATTCTTACCTTTTCTTAACTCTCATTCCCACATATTGAGGCATATAACATTTTCCAGGCAATAGATACATTAATTGTATAATTCATGCCAAGGAGTATGAGATCTCAATTTTAATGGGTATCGGAGCCATTGGGGCACGTAGCTCAAAACTTTCATAGTTTGAATTGGTTCAAACTAGCTTAAATATTGGTTTTATGAACAGGATCAGAAATATCCAATGCTGTAAACCTAGGAACTGTATTTTGATAGGAAAAAAGCAACAACTCAACTGTTTGTTATGGTAGTACTCTGTACTGATTTCCGTCAAGATCACGTGATATCTTAGTAGTGTATACATGTTTGTATCATAACTAGCAGCATTCACTTAACATGGTATGAATATGTGATTCGAACAAATTTCTTGATTTCAAAAGGAATTTGGAGTACTTGAGCTCCAGTATATTTGAGTAATCGCATTGATCTACAAAGGGCTGCAGAAGATTGTTGACAGGCTTTCAGTCAGAAGACAATTCCAATGATCAATTCCCTAGAAATCAGATTTCCTTTATTTAAAGGTTTGCCATGACTGGTTTTTCTTTGCATGCCGCCCCACCCCACTTATTTCATCATTCGTGATATCATCCGTGTAGGATATTTTCAGCATTCTGTCTCACCATAGTTTTTTTGGTATTTTTGCATTATTTGCTGTACTTTAGCTCGTCTCCAGTAATACACCTTGATTGTCAATGCTTAAAATCAAATGAGAATCCAACGAAGCAATTCAAAAAATGCCATTGCTGGAATGTAATTCATCAATCAATATTTACCGATATTCGATCAAAAACGGTCAGATGCATATCTTTCTTAGACTTGCGCTGATAATTAGATACTAAGGCTAATGGACAAAATAGAGTAATTAATCATTTATACAAGAAACTCTTCACAACTGTCCGGTGTTCCTATTATAAGTGTTAGAAATTCACTTGTATTTTACTTAAATTACATTTATTTACATTTAATTACACCAACGAACCAATTCAAAAAAGGCCCTTGCTGGAATGTAATTCATCAATCAATGTATTACTGGAGACGAGCTAAAGTACAGAAAATAATGCAAAAACACCAAAAAAACTATGGTGAGACAGAATGCTGAAAATATCCCACACGGATGATATCACGAATGATGAAATAAGTGGGGTGGGGCGGCATGCCAAAAAAAACCAGTCATGGCAAACCTTTGAATAAAGGAAATCTGATTTCTCGGGAATTGATCAGGATCAAGACCCAGCTTCCATCGGAATAGTCGAGGGCCGGGTGTAGTAAGAAAAAAAGGGCTTACTCAAAGGTCTCCGAGGACGGATAGGGGTGTTAACTAAATAATTCATCCGTTGTATGAGTGAATGAAAGTAGTGGCAGACGCATACATCAAAGACGCTTTAAAAATGAATTGTGACTTAACATATCAACCACTTATTTCATCGTTGACATCTACCACTATGATTCTTTTTAGTAATTACTATAGAAAATGGTATTTTAAAGTGTCTGACATTTATTTTTCTTTTGCACTTAATAAATAAAAGCCTACAAAATATGTTAATTCTGTGCATGAGACTTTGGTTGAAATATTCGAATTTCACACAGACTGTTAGGCCATTAAGCATCTGCCTGAGGAGGGTAATTAGAAATCTGTTACGGCTGCCACTTAGCCGTTACATGTTAGAATTCTCATTTGGGGTTGCGTTACCCTTTTTACTGCTTTCTGGTACCCTACAAAATTTTCCAGGGAGGCTAATACATTTTTGATAGAAAGCAGGTTTGAATTTTATTTGTTTCTTTAATACATTTCAAGATATGTGGATACCATTGCCAAAATTAATTCATAACAATAGAACTTTGAAACCTTAAATTATCCCTTTTACTTGTTTGGTAAGTAAATATCTTTATTTTTTCTTATTTTCTTATTCAGTAAGAAAACAGCTAGATCCAGTGGCGATTATTGACTATGGGTTGGCACTTCCTCCAACATTTACTGACACTTACATGGATGCACATATCAAGGTAATAGTTAAATTATAAGTGTGTACTTATTTAATATACGCAATCAATATTGTTGGTTATTAATCTGACAACATAACTTCGCATTGTTGAAAAAAGGGCTTGTTTGAATTTTGCTTTTGATACAGAGTTCATATTGATACACCTTATCCTCTTCGCGATGAGTAACGCATTCACCTTCAAATTAATGAAATCCAAATTTTACTCATTTCGGATGCCTAACCTGTACTGTAACGTTCCAGAAAAAATAGGAGATACTTACACTTCACATAAGGATAACATATTTCCGTCTCCTTATTATGTAATTCCCCCCCCCCAGCAATTGGGGCTCAGACGGTGCCCTTCAGAGGGACTTTGATTTGGGCAGTGAAAAATTTCTTGGCCGGATGCTTTTTCTGACGCCAACAAATGGTGTTTTTTTTTCTTTGTAAAGTTCCAAATTCTCGTCGACATCTCAGGGAATCGAACCCGGAACTCCTGGTTACTATGCAGTTACACTAACCATTAAGCCACGGCTCTTCCTCCTTAATGTGTAAAGTAGCGCTTCAAATTACGAATGAGAGGATTAAAATGTGAAAACCTAGCATAAGGTTGTTGTGATTTAAAAAAATTTTTATAATGTAAAAATTGAAAACGTTTATTTTTATAGAGAGTGATTGGACCGGAATGGCAACTTTTAAAAGCGTTGGGATTGGGAGTGGATGTGGGAAGTTAGATAAATGTTAAATCATCATCTAACCAGAACTTAGAAAACTCAACCTTGCAATTTTGACAGGTTTTCTTTTTTTCCCATTTCATGCCTAATATAAGATGACATGAGAACAGTGTTATGACCAGCCTGGGCAATAAAATAATAAAAATTTATGTTTATATATATTTAAATGTATTCATGTATGTATCTATGTATATGGTGTGGTGTGGTGTATATATATATATATATATATATATATATATATATATATATATGTGTATATATATGTATGCATGTGTGTATCTATGTATGTGGTGTGGTATATATATATATATATATATAAATATATATGTATGCATGTGTGTATCTACGTGTGTGGTGTGGTGTGGTGATGACGACACCCATCCACCGGGTCTCCAGGTAGTAGTAGTTTCTTATGGCTTTGTTGTTTATATTTCCACTCCAGTTCTTTTGAGCCATTTAAAGTATTCCTGACTGCAGGAATGTATTGTTGTGTATCCGCCAGGGATCTTTGTCATTGGACAGGTTAGGACCAGGTGTTCTGTGTCCTGAGGGGCAATTTGACATTTGGGGCAAGTAGCAGACTCTCGCAGGCCCCATTTGTGCAGATTGGCAGCGGTTCTGCCATGGCCTGATCTCAGCCTGCTGGCCGTGGTCCACTGTCTTCTATTGGCGGTCTTGAAACCTGGTTGCAGGCGTGTAACGTGATGACTGACGACCTCTCAAAGATAATGACAAAAAGAAAGAAAAACAGTTATGCACAAAAATATTATACATTACAGTAATATCTCTCAATCAGCGAGGCAAAAAGTAAATTGTAGGAGTTAATGCATTGTCAATAAAATAATCTAATTTTGTCAGCAGCCCAAATAAATACACCATTGACAGTGTAGATTTATTAAAACTGTCGGCAGCTGATTGATCGATAAAACAACAATAAACAAGGAAAGAAAAACAAAAGTGATCCATCCTTTCATAAAGGAAGTCAAATATTCAAACCAGTTTTTCTCTGTGGGTTAAAAAACACAAAAACGATGCTCTATTTTGGATGGCATCTAAATGCGAAAAGGTGGTAAATGCAAAAAAATACAAGGCTGTAAATTTGAACTGTAAGCAATCCGATACATATGCTACACCAAAAAATATTTGGTTCCAAGATTTTTGCAATTAAAACCATCAAATTCAATTCTGTTTGAAAGGTGTACTCTGATATTTGTAAACAAATATCATTAAGGAGTTCAGTTTTTTAAATAACATGGAATCGTTCTTTCTTTAAATTGCGTTGAGGTTTTTTCTCNTATTCCACTCAGGGTAGGTAGCCATGGTAGGGGGGTTAACTTCAGAGTGTCTGTGATCTGTCTCATTGCTGCGTTTAATTGTGTGTCTATGTGCTTTGTGTGACTACTGCGCTCCCATACTGGTGCACAGTATTCGGCGACACTGTAGCACAGCGCCAGTGTGGATGTTCTTAGCACATTCTGTTGAGCTCCCCATCCAGTGCCTGCTAACTTTCTTATAAGGCTGTTTCTCTTCTTTAGTTTATGTGTGGTGTTCTCGATGTGTCTCCTGTAGGTCTCCAGGTTGCGAATAGGGGAAGGGCCTCCGGATATGAGAGTGCGGTGATTATGGAAATAAGCTGCCCCAGACAAAATTATGGGTTGGGCTTCTGGCAAGGAATAGCACCCAGAAGCTAGCCTACCAGGGTCACGGGTGAAAATATCGGCAGCAGGATATCGGATACGCCCCTGGAAATCATCAACAAACCAATGCTTTGGCAACTGAACACGTCAAACAGGTGAACGAATTATCGTCAATGGTTGAAGTGAATGAGTTGAAATGGAAGTTACTGCATTTGGGAGCGACAGACCCCTTAGTTGTCGTTGCACTATTTTTCTATGAGAAAGACATTCTGACATAAAATTTGAGAATGACACTCAGTAAAACCTTTATGTGATATAGTTACCAGTTATCCTGCACCTTGCTTGATATTGGATCATAACTGTGGATGCTCCGAGGGTGATAAATGTGTAGTACAAGCATATGTCATTGAGATCTTTTATGTACAGATATTTTTTCAAACGTCCTGTGGCGATGTAGTACTTGCAAACTCACGGATTTAGGGATCAAATCATGTGTCTAAGTGAGCCTTTAAGACATGGACGTTACATGTCTGTTATTTTAGTGTTTGCCCCTACATTGGACAGTAGCCAGTTTATCTTCATATCATTTTATCAAGATTTGAGATATTGTATCGCAGAAATACCAAAGGCAAATAAGTTACTGATACTCAAATCCCATTGATGTTTCCAAGTTATATGATGTCACTTATAGAGATGCTTTGATATCAACTTTTGACTATACAGATTTCTCAAATTGTGGTTCGGAAAGATTCAAAGACGTTATCTTTGAGAAGAGGGCTTACACTTTGGGAATGAGAGTGACCAAGCATCAGGACTGATTTCTTGATAACTGTGATTAAGTGAATGTCCTTCGTAAAGAAAAGAGAAGAGCCTACAAAAAACGTCTCAGCTCATCACCGTCAAAAAGGTTATATCATGCTACCAATTTTCTTAATGTGAAAAGGAGTGTTCAGCGGAGGTTGCGCCAAATTTAGAATAAGTGGTGGTCAGATCTGTCTAAACAAATACAGTTAGCTTTCAACAGCGAAGACATGAAAATGTTCTATGATCTGTTAAACCAGGCTTTGGTCCAAAGGTCTTCTATAAGGTGGCATGGGACCACCTTATAGAAGACCCCTGATAAATGGGACGTTGGGTTGAGCATTTTCACGGTCTCTTTTACAGCCCTTCTGTTGTGGACGATAGCGCTGTGGATAGTGAGATTTGCATCCCGAGCTAGAGGTTATAGGAAGCATTTAACAGATTAACACAGGCAAAGCACTAGGCCTGGATGGCATTCCATTTGAATTGCTGGTTCATGGTGGTGTAAACGTTCACAAGGCAGCAGTACACTTTCTGATTGTGTCTGTTTGGAATAATAATCCAACTGCTCAGGACTGGATTGATGCCATTTTGGTTGCCCCATACAAGGAGAAAGGTAAGAAGTAAATTTGTGATAGCCATTGTGGAATTTCGTTGCTTGACGTTGTTGGAAAGGTGTTTGTGAGACTGCTCTTGAATCGGTAGAGATATGTATCTGCAAGGAGGTCATTCCTGAGTGCCAGTCTGGTTTCCATGTTGAGCTGGGAGCTGTCGACATTATTTTCTCCGTCAGGCAGCACATTGAGAAATGTAAAGAGCTATGTCTACCTCTTTGTCAGGTATTTGTAGACTTATCCAATGCTTTGGACACTATCAATCATAATGCTCTCTGGAATGTGCTTTGCAAATATGGTTTCATACCTACATTTGGTGATAAAATCAGACATTCTTTGAAGGCTCGTGTAAACTTTAATGGTCAGTTATCAAGAGAAATTGCTATTGTCAATGGAGTGGAACAGAGGGGCATTCTCGTCCCAACTCTTTATTCAGTGTATTTGATTGAGGTCCTGTGGTATTCTTTTCATGACTGTGACATAAAGCTTTATTTCTGATTTAGAACAGGTGCTAAAGTCTTCAACTTGAAGAAATTCCAAGCCAAGACTACTTTACGTGAGGATCTTGTTAGGGAGCTCCAGTATGCTAATGATGTTGACCTTGTTGCTCATTCTGCTGGTGACATGCAGTCTGTCATGGATCGCACTGCTGATGCATGTACTTGTTTTGATTTGAGAATCAGCATAGGCAAAGCCAATGTAATGTATACGGTTGCACCTGATAAACTTTATATGGAGCCTGACATGTTTAGTAATAGAAAAAAAACTTGAAATTTTCAAGCATTTTGTTTGCCTGGGCAGTGCTCTATCAGATGATTGCTCTCTTGATTTTGAAATCACGAAAAGGATCAGCGAAACTTTAGGTTCTTTTAAAAAATTAAAAGACAGAGTTTGTTCTGATGGTGAGCTCACTCTAAAAGAAAAACATTCTGTAAAAATCAAGCTGCTTGAGAGATTTCACCATCATTGCCTCAGGCAAATTCATGGAACTAAATGGGAGAATCGTACCCCTGACACTACTGTCTTGTCCAAAGCAAGCACTGTAAGCATATTGTCAATAGTGATGAGAAGTCATTTGCGCTGGTTTGAACACTTGATACGAATGAACGACTCCAGGCTCCCAAACGACTGTTCTACGTTGAAATGTCATCTGGAAAAAGACATCATTGGAAGCCACGAACAAATGGTTAAAGGACAATGTTAAAGATAACCTGAAGCATATGGAGATTTCTGAAGACAGCTCAGAAGCACAAAGTGCTACTCGTGAGCACTGGAACGGTTTAATCTTTCAAGGTGCTAAGTTGTATGTGGAGAACAGAATTTCTCGTACTAAATTGAAAAAAATCTGCAGGAAGCACGAACTTTTCCCAGCTCATCGTGGCCCTTTTTGGCCGTGTAAGTTGCGTGGTTGTTCTCTGTTGTCTAAGGCAGGACTGGTGAATCATCAGAATTCTCATCATACCACCAGACGAAGAATCATTCTCGTTCTGTCTTTTACTGCTACTACTTCTGAATTTTTCATTTACTTATGTCCATCCTGCCCCAAAGTTTGCAAATCGTCTTGTGGACTCGCCTGACACCTCAGGACTCATAGACATGAAAGTCCTGCTGCTGCCACCCCAAGGGATCACTTGGAATACGAGCAGGCAGAAGAAGGAAATGAAGGAATGGCACTGGTCTGACAAGACGCATCATCCACTATATATGTATGTTTGTATGTATGTATGAATGGATGCATGCATTTATATATGTAAGGATGAATGGATGGATGCATATACAGATGGATCGATGGATTAATGCATGCATGTATTGTATGTATATTGCTCTGCTATATGCATTGAGCACTTTTTGATACGAATACACAAAATTACACAAATATATATATATATATATATATATATATACATACACATCATCATCTTTTTCTGTATATTTTATATTTTGGTAAAAGCTCTTGTTGATGTGGTGCTTAAGAGTTGATATTGAAAAGTCAAAATAATTGCAGAACCGCCTGATTTGACTGATCAGATGGTTGGGTTTTTCAAATTATACCTGAAAGGATGTTATACTTTGTAGAAAAGAACGTAAGACTCTTTTAGATTGTACAAGAAATCTAAAACATTTAGATCAAACAAATGCCTACAAGCTCAGCAAAGAAATAATTTCTAATGAGATTGTAAAACATAAAGAATATGGCCCTATCGTTGGAGATACAATCCAAATCAAGCATTATAGGGCTGACCTTCTCATTGAATGGCGACTTCACTTCCAAGGTGAGATCAACAAATGGATACAAACGCGATAGCAAGAAAATTTTAAAATATATAGATAGAAGGAATTTGCAATATCTTTGTTCAAGGATAAGGACCTGAAGAGAGAACGGTGTACTCAGGTTATAAGATATGCTCTTAAGAATGATTTTGTTAAGAATAACCGCCATGATACCCATAGGTTATGGTTCAAATCAAGCTCAGTCTACGTATATTTTTCACTCTTTTCCAATTCCCATTCCCCCCCCACCCCTATTAAATTCACTCGTTCACAGAAGTGTTGTAATCAAAATCAACTTCTTCGTCAGCATCAGCATCATCAGCAGTATCATCATTATCATCATCATTATTATCATTGTCATCATTTTCTGTTACCATGTCTCGTGGCATTAGAGGTCACGATCCTTTACCGTATACGCATATACCTGACTTCTCATAAAGTCTCTGGATTATTCTTAGTCCACTGTACTATATTTCTTGTAATTCTATATCGGGATTGACAACGTGATCTTGCCCTAGGCTAGCTATTCTACCTTTAGGACTGGACACTTTAGATCATTTCCTCGTGTGATGTGAACGACGAAACACATTTTTAGCTTTGTTATTGTATGCATCAATTCTAGTTTTATTCCTTGTGTGAATAATCTGTACCAACCAGCCATATTGCTGCTATTTTCATTATGGGTTATCTAGTTTTGAATGAGACTTTGTTTGATATAAGTATATTGTCCATTTTACTAAATGCGTATTACCCCTGGAAAGGGAAAATATCGCATTTAGAACCTCCTTTCGATGTTACATAAGAATCAACGTAACAATATTTATCAACTTGTGTATGACAGTCATTTACCTTGAGATTGCAAACTTATATTACTGAACCTGATGTTATTATCATACATATTTAAATTTCTTCGAGTCTAAATATAGTCCTTGTTGGGGTTTTTTTGTGAGCAAGGACCTTAATTCGACTACTTCACCGTTTAATGACCACTTTGTATAAAGCAAGGTACGGTGGTTTGGATAGGAAGATTAAACCGAGGCAAAATAGATTTTTAAACTAAGAAATATGATCATGTGAGTAGAAAATGAAGTGACCTAAGCAAATAACTTTACTTAACAACAATAGCAATATGTTTATAATTGTAGCATTTGCCTATCTTGCGAACGGTTTACCATACGCACTTACGTCAACTATCCTTATTATTTTGGACATCAACTAAATTTGAATTGGGCACTTTCAAACAATCCTTCACAATCTCATTCCAGATCTTTCGAGGTTCGTACCGTTCTGTTGTTCTTTTAACTGCAATTTTTTATCAATGAGGTATCTTCCTTGTGTTTAAATGACAAGCTCACCTCTGTCTACCAGCCCTGATTACTTTCTCTAGATTTTGGACACCTGTAATTCTTTATATATTGTTCATTTAACATCCCATCTTCCTGTGTAATGTGACACATTCTTTTTAACAAATTTATTTCACTTCAATTTTGCGAACCATATAAAGGGGTTGATCTTATTGTTGTTATAGATAAAAGTACTCCAGTTTTATTAGTAATCTTGCTTAATAGCTTGATAATTATTTTTTAAAAATTTCGTCTTTGATTTTTGTTACTCTTTTTCTGTTTAAAAAAGGGGTATTTTGAAGCTGTATCCGGAAAATCAAAGTTTCCCTTCCCCCTCCCTCACTTTCACTGGAACCAGAGAAAAGCACACGTATGGTTTATTTCTGGCTGTCTGACTACACTTTCAACACGGCTGGCGAGATTTATCATAATAGCGGCATACTCACAAGAACCGTATCAATGAAAAATGTAAGTGTATCTTGGTTTATTTAGTATCGTTGACATGTTTTTTTCTTATCATGAGTACAATATTGACGGAAAGGATTTGGGATCATAAAAAAGAATATGGAATATTTTTGAAATTCTTATTCACTCCTGGCAAGGATCAAGCGACCATTTATTTTTGCCAGGCGTTGAGGGAGGGAGCGAAAGATATTAAATGAAGAAGCGAAAGAAAAAAAGGTTAACAGAGGTATTAAAAGAAGGAAGACAAAAATAATGTGAGAAGCAGGAGGACTAAAGAGTTCTAAAGTTTCGATGTACCCAAAGAGAAGCTTGTAGAATACCAAGATTTTTTTCAAATTGTTTCCAAGACAGAAAAAGTATTTTTAACAAAACTAATGTCTTATATAAATGTGAGATGGCTGCAGGAGAAATATGTAAGAGAGAATGTAAAATTCAGCACAGTTGTAAATAAAAATTTTTCTGAACTGTCCCATTATCAAAGAGTCGATTATGATCCAGCATGTTTGTGCCCTGAGGGATTACATCTGTATAACTTAGATTTTATGGACGCGTATTGGCAGGAAACTTTCATAGTATGAGACAAAACCATACACTTTAGTAAAATGGATCAAACACGGGGGATTTACCATATATGAGGTCTAGATAAACGCCCCTAGATTATTGGATGCTCTATAGAGGGCTCAGTGTGTTGTCTAGTCGCGTCTTATTTTTATTTCACCAAACGTTTTGACTACCACTTAAATTATAATAATGAATATCCTTCAAATAACGCATTGCCAAACAAAGTACAACTTCCCCGTTTGAATTTTTTAACTACTTGCTATTTAGCAACAAAATGTTACTAAAACACGCAACAGTTCCTCTGTTTCATCTCCTAGTCGTTGATGGGATTGCAGTGAGGTCTTTTTGCTATGGCAGTGTACTGTCAATGCAAATATGACACCGACAGTTACAGATATCCTCGAAGATAGGACCAACGTCTTTTTTATCCAAGTCAAAACTTTCAAACAAAAGAACAGCGACTATTTGTAACTGTCGGTTATATTTAGGTTATATATAAGTAATTAATGTACTCTTCATACTTGGAGTATAGAAGTTTAACACAGTAAAGTGCGGAGTATAGAAGTTCAACACAGTAAAGTGCGGAGTATAAAAGTTCAACACAGTAAAGTGCGGAGTATAAAAAGTTCAACACAGTAAAGTGCGGAGTATAGAAGTTCAACACAGTAAAGTGCGGAGTATAGAAGTTCAACACAGTAAAGTGCGGAGAATAGAAGTTCAACACAGTAAAGTGCGGAGTATAAAAGTTCAACACAGTAAAGTGCGGAGTATAAAAGTTCAACACAGTAAAGTGCGGAGTATAGAAGTTCAGCACAGTAAAGTGCGTTGTATAAAAGTTCATCTCAGTAATGTTCGTTGTATAAAAGTTCATCTTAGTATAGTNTTTTGCTATGGCAGTGTACTGTCAATGCAAATATGACACCGACAGTTACAGATATCCTCGAAGATAGGATCAACGTCTTTTTTATCCAAGTCAAAACTTTCAAACAAAAGAACAGCGACTATTTGTAACTGATCATATATTTAGGTTATATATAAGTAATTAATGTACTCTTCATACTTGGAGTATAGAAGTTTAACACAGTAAAGTGCGGAGTATAGAAGTTCAGCACAGTAAAGTGCGAAGTATAAAAGTTCAACACAGTAAAGTGCGGAGTATAAAAGTTCAACACAGTAAAGTGCGGAGTATAGAACTTCAAGACAGTAAAGTGCGGAGTATAAAAGTTCAACACAGTAAAGTGCGGAGTATAAAAGTTCAACACAGTAAAGTGCGGAGTATAAAAGTTCAACACAGTAAAGTGCGGAGTATAAAAGTTCAACACAGTAAAGTGCGGAGTATAAAAGTTCAACACAGTAAAGTGCGGAGTATAAAAGTTCATCACAGTAAAGTGCGGAAAATAGAAGTTCAAAACAGTAAAGTGCGTTATTTCATTTCTTTGTCTTTGTTCTTTCCATCTGTCTAACTTTCATTTTTTTTTAATTTTTTAAATAAATTTTCCTATTCATATGTTTTGTTGTTTATTAAGAAATTTTTCTTTTATTTATTGTTTAAGTGGTTGTTTGGTTGATTGATTAGTTTCTTTTTTCTTACTTATTTTTTTTCTCACATGCTTGAACTTGGATGCACTTATGTAAGGGACTACTTTTGTAGAATAAGTGAGTTGCTTTGTTCATTCCTTATTGTCCGTTATCTTTTTGCTCTGTGCACCTGCGATGATTACGATCCTGCAACTCCTCTTATCCTTCCACCCCCCAAAAAACCAATTAGTTACTTTTCTATAATAACAATAAAGTTTACCCTCTATCAAAGCAATCCCTTGCCACTGTATATGCGTCTTTTTTTGTATTTTCCAATACGACCATGTATATTTTTTCCTGGCGTTTTGCTCATTATGTTGGGTTGCTTTCCTGGTGTTTGTAGCTTTTTTTTTTATATATATATATTGTCCGAAATATTAAGCTGATTTGTTTTCATCTTTCAGGCAATTGGATTTATGAAACCTTTCCTTATGGTAAATGCCTTGCAAAAATTGGTACCAGGGGTGAGAGAAATGAATATATTTTTTTTTGTTATGCTTTGAAATACATAATTTGTTATCCCACAAAATAGACTGTAACGATTGTGATTTCATGTTCCTGATAATTTTGATGCATAGAACATTCTCTATGTCTAATTATCTACACTGTATTCTTTGTTTTATATTATATGAGCTGTTTTATCATACAGTGCATTTGTATTGCAATAGATAGGTTAGGTTATATCTTCTTATTGTAAGATGTATCGCTGATATTAATATGTTATGTTTGCTAATTAATGCATCGTAGAGATGGGTAAGAACAGCAGTTAGTAGTAGTAAAAATAGAAGTAGTAGTATTAGTAATAGTAGTAGTAGTAAAAGTAGTAATAGTAGTAGTAATAGTAGAAGTAGTAGTGGTAGTAGTAGTAGTAGTAGTAGTAGTAGTAGTAGTAGTAGAAGTAGTAGTAGTAGTAGTAGTAGTAGTAGTAGTAGTAGTAGTAGTAGTAGTAGTAGTAGTAGTAGTAGTAGTAAGTAGTAGTAGCAGTAGTAGAAGTAGAGTAGTAGTAGTAGTAGTA
>RDPX01000396.1:442362-452951 GCA_003991215.1 Morbakka virulenta
ATTATTATTATTATTATTAATATCAAGTGGTTACACACCATCTAGTGATATATGGGTGAAAAACCCAAATTCAGCGTCCAGCAACAAACCAGTTAAGTTGAGTGCAGGCACATGTACTGTGGCCACAAGCATGAGATAAAATAGATAACCAAAATGAAATGGCAACGTCACTTTAACGTTGCAAGTGCCGGCCCACAATAAGTGAGGAAAGGCACATTGCTCAAGAGGTTGTTGTTATATGACAACAGTTCATGACTACAGCACTCCCCACACCTAGTCTGATGATAGCTAACAATGTAAAGAAAGATATGTTGTCCTTTATCTAAACACAGCTTCTAGCTGGATGTTGATACCAAAGTCTGTCTACATCAAGTAACTCCCAGTCACTTCAGGTGTCCAGTACTTTCCTTAGAATTCTTCCTCTACCGAGTAGGATTGCTTGTTGCAATTGTCCAATACTACAGTTGATATCGATACTCTTTAACCATTCTCCAAGCTTTGCATTAACAGTACCTAACGTTACTATTGTTATTATGTTATTATGTTGTTGTATGTTATCTTATTATGTTATTATTATTATTATTATTATTATGCATCTTCATAAAGTTAGCTATTTGATACAATTGTTCACCGAGTCACTCCCAGTGAGCTGGGGCAAACAAAGGTATTAAGAGACGTTTTTACAAACAATAAATGCTAAATAATACAATCTACGCACATGTAAGAATACAAAACACGATCGTCAAAATTAGCAAAGCGACGAATTCATTACAAAATCAGTATAGAAATATATGTTAAAATAGTATTTAAAAATATTTAATTTAAACGTTCGTATAAAAAGAAAGTATAAAATTGGCTAGAGAAAACAGATAAAAAATTATTTCAGAATTTTCAAATTGAAAGGGTTTTACGTAAGATATGAGCTGTGCTAGTTATAACAATTTTTTGAATTTCTTGAAGCTGTGGTTCCCCGGGTATTTTGTCTAAATATTTTTGTGTGCCTTTTTTGATCATCCCAAATGCACCTACTATCACGGGGATTGTTGTAGTTTTGAGTTTCCACATTCTTTGAATGTCGATTTCCAAGTCCTTATACTTGCTAAGTTTGTCAAACTCTTTCACGGCAATGTTTCTGTCAGTTGGTATACTCATATCTATCAAGGTGCATGTTTTTGATTTTCGATCTTTAATTACTATGTTATTATTATTATTATTATTATTATTATTATTATTATTATTATTATTATTATTATTATTATTATTATTATAACATTGCCTCTTTTTTGCTTTTAGATTCCCCTGGAAACATTGAAAGAAATTTTTGATCTGGGTGCTATGAAAGTGATCAAACGTAAGCACAGATAATATTATACGCGACAGATTTTTAGCCCACTCAGCTCACCTTTGTTCAGGTCAAATGTGCATTGGTATTTTTTTGCATGTACTATCACATGAACCTTTTTCCTCGTAACAGCCATCCAGTCTGGAAGTTTCAAGGTGACTCCAATGAGTAAATAAAGTAATAACAGCAAAATTTAATAAAGAAAATAAATAAATAAATAAATAATAGGGTGCGATTCCAATGAACAAACGTTTTGTCGAGAAAGTAAAAAAAGCAACAGGCAAACTGTTTTGATCACATCATGAAGAGGGATGGTGGCCTGGAACACTTGATATCAACAGATAAATTTCAAAGGGAAAAAAAGGAGAAAAAGTGGACCGAGGCCCTAACTCTTTTTGGAGAGTGAAACGCTGTATTGCCAATAACTGACCTGTTTTGGTTGTGGTTATATTTAATGTGTTATTTTTAATCTTAAGGAAGATTGACTATTTTACTTAGATGCAAATTATTTTTCCCACTTGTCGCGATCTAACTCCCCAAATTCACTTGTCCGTTTTCGTTGCCAACCTTTTTTTCCAGATGTGATGTTCCTTGCTTAACAAATGTGTCATACCGTGACGGTTCTGCACTTAGATTGCGAAGAAATGGAGGAGTGGGTCTCTTCTGATTGTTCTTTTTTGGAACCTTAATGAGAAGCAGTGCCATTCTAATATGCTGCACATAATTTTTAGCTATTACCTGTGACGGTTATATTGTTGAAAATTTCTGTTGAAAGAGCTTACAATGAGTACTTGGTAATCTTCATTCGTGGAAAGGAAAATATAAGATTCAATTAAGGGGCGAGGGGAGATACGCTGATTAATAAGACCTTAGGCTGTCTCTTTGTCATCAAGAGTAAATAGTTGCACTTGGATGATGTGTTCACTGATAAGGATTATGGAGATAGAATGCTGGTGTTAATTAAAAGTTGGACTTGGTAAATTGATTTGGTTTGACCCAGCTATGACAATGTCGAAGTTAAAGACAATTATCAAGAAAGCTTCAACCACTGGCCAATTCCTAGTTGGGAGCATATGATATTGTATTTATCCTCCCCCCGGCACAAATTAGCAAATTTTTCTTGTGTACAGCTGTAATAATCAGTAACACATAATCGGTTCAAAATTAATAGTTTTTGATCGACGAGAAAATTTTACATTTGCGAAAATAAATATAATAAAATAATGAAAATAACCTCAAATATAGTAAGTAAACATTCAAAAAGTAAGGATGCAATGCAAGGATTCAAAAAAGGGCATCCAAAAATTGCCATGCGTTGGTCGACGTTTTGAAAGATATTTAGAAACAGCCCTTGGTTGGATTAAGGACAGTTTTCTTATCCTCGATCTCTCAAACAGGAACCTCAGGAGCTCGAACGAAGGCTGTTGTACGCTAAAAACTCTTTAAAGATTTCAAAAATCTTATCCAGCATCAGTACGGCAGCAGGCAAGGTTTCTACGTTCTTAGCTTCAAGTGTGTCGGGCAGCTTTGTAATATATGTTTTGCTGTCTTATCCGCAATGCCACAGTGACTTATGGGGATGTCTCCATTGTGTAGTTTGGTGAATATCTGGGCCGGAGCTTACAGTGTCCTGATTTCAGTCGCGTTTCATCTGGCCTGCTCTGGAAAGTAGGTAGTAAGGACCTCTTGTGGGTACAGCCTGGATCTGCAAGGCACCATTTCCTTATTTTTTCCCTCTGCAATAATTTTTGCTTCGTTGATTTGAACCCGTACTTTTTAAATTGCTGTTGCATTATTATGTGATCATTTGTGAACCACCCCTGTTCCAAACCCATGTCATCCCATTCAAATCACTGCATGTGGAGCTAACCTCCCCACAAAAGGATTGCAATTAAAAGACAAAATTAAATAGCATGCCTTTGAGCTTTTATGAAAAGTTGCAGGAAAATCGCCTAGCTTGGCATTAAAGGTGTTTTTTCTAAGCAACTGCACCTGGCTTAATTTTTCATTTTCAACCGAAATTGGAATTTAGAGGGAGTGAAAAATAGCAACATTGCTATCTTCTAAGTACGACATATTGATATTTGATCATGATGTTCTGAAACGATCGGATGAGGTAACAACATAATATTAGAAGCTACAACTACAACTTTTGATGGCTGCTCTAGACAATGTTCTGATTTTGTTATGGATGTACATGCATACTTATTTATATTGCATAAAGGTGTTAGTGAATTCTTCCCTGATTTAAAACATTTCCCCATGGAGTTGCCACTACCTGTGTTTACTTTGTTAAGCTTTGCTGCAACTTTTCTATAGCTAAGGATTCACATTAAATTCTGCACCAGCCTTTCTCTTATTTCTGTAATCGAGAGGTTGATCATGTAATACGTGAGATATCTTTTATTTCTCTTTTATTGATGCCCTATTTTTTCATTCAAATGTAATCCCTGAACTGAAAACGATTGACCTTTATTATTCCTTTTTTAAGTGTGTAGTCGATCGAATCATTAATTTAGCCCAAAGCCCTTAACCTAGCTTGGAGTTAACAGATATTCGCCCACTGAAATCATATTTGATATGATACAATTAAACCACATTTTAGAAGCCTGAAAAAGTAAATGTTGAAATTACAGTTTTTGCGAACTTTAGAACATGGTCATCCTAACTTATTTTTAACTTTTTTGTCAACGCTTGAACCTTACCATTTCGTGTGACTTTGCCGACTTAGTTATATTTGATAATCATTCATACAACATATTAGTTGGAGAACTGGGAACCACGTTTAACACCAGGATTAACTTGCTCGCCAATAAAAACTACATTTTTAATTGTCTAAAACACCACCTTTCATATCAAGGCACATGTTTTTCCTTGTAAAGGGTTTGTCGTAAACATTATGCCAACTATTCTTATTATGAGTATTAGCTAAAGTAAAATGGGTCACTCTCCAATCATCTTTCATGAAGCAATAACCAATACCTTTTCAGTTCTCCCTCTTCCACTTGTTCATTGAACCTACATATATCAACCCTTTTCACACAAGATTAGTCATTCTTGCATTCTGCTTCACCAGGTTATCTTATTCTTCCTATCCTGATTAACTTTTCTGGACCTTTGATAGGTATAATCCTCTGAACTTCTTCATTTTAGACATATTAGACTATATTACTTGAATGATTAGTTTTGATTTTAACATTTACACCTCATTGAAGCACATATATCGCTCAGTTGGAAGATTGTTTTTAGCCAAGTTTTTATCTGTTTATAGCTTTTTTCACTTATTGATATTTTACTTTCATTTTGTATTTTGTAGGTCCCACACTGATAACAGAAATTTGTTTTTTCTGATGTAGTCAATCTCATTAAATATGAAATATAAATCAATGAAATCTTCCTATTTAATGCGACACGTTCATCCTTAATTGTTTTACCTTGTACCTTATAACCTTATAACAGGATAAACTTGTAATTGATTTACATAAAAATGCTCTATTTTCCCCTAGTTTTTTCCTTCTCATAAGTATTTTAAAATCTCTAAGCAGGTAATTATGTTTTAAACTTGTAG
The DNA here is from genome assembly GCA_003991215.1 of Morbakka virulenta. Taxonomy (NCBI): domain Eukaryota; kingdom Metazoa; phylum Cnidaria; class Cubozoa; order Carybdeida; family Carukiidae; genus Morbakka; species Morbakka virulenta. Next base: position 447,273 of record RDPX01000396.1, read on the forward strand.
CAAAAGTTACTCTTGGACTTCCTTTACCAAATTTTGATGAAGTTGCCCTTACAAACACTCAAATTAATATTAAAAAGGTAAGTCTTAGATCTTGTCTTTTTACTGCTTTACTTTAGATTTTTCACTTTGTTTATGTAAGGTTGTAGCGATATTCTTGTTCATTACTGGTATTTTTTTATTTGTTGTCAAAGAATTTAAATCCCTCGCGAGGGCTTTGACCGAACTTGCTCAAAATAAGGATTGTTACTTATATAACATTTAAAATCAGTGACTAGCTGTATTAAAAATACAAGATCTAGTGGACATCAACCTTGTTCCCGGTATTTATATTGATCCTCCTTAATTGATTAGACCGTCCCATCCCACTCCTGCTTCAGCAAACGGAGAAAATACCTTGTACTCGACAGTAGAATACTTGTTATCTCTGTAGAGAAGATGGAGGAGCATGGGGTGGGGTGGGGGGATGATCAAATTGACATCAAAATTGCCTATCAGACGACACTAAACGGTCTAAACTATATCTAGCAACACTTGAAGAAACTTATCGAGGATACAAAACCCCATACCACTTGCTTTTGGCAAATTTGGATTACTCAAGAAAATACCAGATAGAGAGCTAGAGCAGTTCCCCAGCAGTTTTTATCTATAATAAAAACTTAGAAAATAGTGTTTTCCAGCACTGAACTTACCCTTTCAATTAAGTGAAGTATCAATAAGATGTAAATTCTTAATAACTTATTTTGTCATTTAAAATACTTTTCTTAGTATTAACTATTGTTTTTATACACTATTTAATGTACGTAATTTAATATATGTCAAAAAGATAAATTTTTTATTTTTCCTTTTTTCCTACACCTGGTGTATTTGTAGTGCGTTTCTGTGTGCTTGTAGGTATTGAGTGTTTTGAGTTGTGAATCCGAATGCTTGAACGTAAATATTTAGTGTGGAAATGAATGGATTGTCGTAATATATAAAACAGCGAGTTATTTACTCGTTACTCATACTAGCCAAAAATTATAAAGATGCCTCAAAAAGATAAATATCCTAACATTATTGGCTGCTGTAGGACTCACATTTTGATCTGGTTTGCAATGAATGAAAACCTGAAATTGAACGGTAACTTAAATAATACTGTATTACAAAATATAAAAACCCTGACATCTTTTTGGACCTGCATACCTTCTTTATCAAAATTGTCCAATCTGAAAATCTCTTTAAGATCCCATCTGCTGAAAATACTTAGAATGTAACTACAAATGGATTTCCGCATGTTTTCGCAGATGTAAAAAATCCAAAAGTTTTACTATTTATGAAGCCATCGTTGTTAATATTGTCGTTGAGAAAATAAATACGCTTTTTGTTTGTTTGAGCATTTATTATTATACCAGTCAGTGCCAGCTCTAGGGTGAGATCAGCAGGAGACATTTCTTATTTACGGCCCTTTTAAGTACTAAACGGTACCTCAAGTACTGTGTAAAGAATAATTCAAGAGCATTTTCCTTCCAGCAAAGAGACCAAGTAACCCTAGTTAATATATTTTACCATGTAACTCCCCTTTTTAGTAGTAACTATAGGTACCACTCATAAGTGGAACCGAAGTCTCTCCTCTGCCACTTTACACCGTTACCTGGGACAATTTAATTGTCCCAAGGCCCTCAGATCACTGGTGCACGAATACCAAGGAAATAAACTTATTTTGGTGCAATTCTACCATTATACTCTAAGAGTTGAATCCACCCCATTCCTACCAACACATTTGAAACATATTGTTTGCTTGACCTATATACTGAAATTTGCATTTCTTGAATTAAATTTGTTGACCAGTCCTTAGAATTGCTTCCTTTGATTATGTGGCCTAAACTTTAGGTCTTCTGGAATGGTTTGACACTGTGCGGAGCATTGACATGTTTACTGCCTGAATTAACACTACATGTGACAGGTAATCTGTTGTGACTGCGTTTCCAACTGATATTGGTATAAAACAGCCGTCCTAGTCAACATTCTGGTGTTTATTAGTCCTAATAAGACCCGCACCCCCTTAGATAAGAGATCACGTTCCATCTAAATCCAAAAAGAACATCGTAATCTTCAAATTCCCATCAGCTGCCAGTCATATTACACTTCTCAAACCATAATGTTCTTTGGAACAGTTGACCTCAAACAGAGTGGTGATATTAAAAAAGGGTTCAACTTTCATTCATGTGGGTTCATGTACCCATTTACGTACGACCACTACCTATTAACCTCCGCATTTCAATTCGTGTATCCGCATATTGAGAGATAACTAGCGCCACGCAACAGCCTCGTCATCAAGGACAATCCAGTAAGAGTTGAATTAGGGATGTATTAACATTCATTTGTTCTTTGATTGGGGCCTCACATATGAAGCCCCTTACAGCAGCTTGGAAGGTTCGTCGGCCATGGAAACGTATGTGTGCAAATGGGACATTCAGCTTAGTTTTGGGCTTCCTATTTTTTGTGCAGAACCACTTTGCTTTAAAGACGTTGTGGAAGCTCATGGCCCCCTATTCTCGGCTCATTGAGGACTTAATATTTTTTTATGAGTTTACATCAAAAATTACTACTGAAGAGGGGTTTGAAAATGAAATGTCACCCCCTGCAAAACAAAAAGGGTGTAAAACGTTTTTTGCTACCGTTGGTCCTCATGTACCCACTTATAGCTGAGTTGCCAAATGGACAGTGTTTTGTCACAGATTCAAAACTACAAAAACGGAAGTGGTGTTTTTTCCTAGGGCTTTTTCCCATGACGCCAAGCGCAGTAAATAATGCGCCACTGACACCTTTGTCAGTTCCTCGCCAGCTTTAAAATGGAAAGTGATTTATGTAAAATCTTAGAAATTTAAAAGTTCATTGATATAAGGTACATTTTTTTTATTTGAAAAATGGCTATACCGCTGAGAACTAATAAGACTTTATCTCTCTCTAGGGATACATGGTTATTAGTACTGATCTAAAGTATACAGGAAAAAGTTAGAGTGGTCTCCAATGCGATGGTACCAGCTTGAACAATTCCTACGTATGAAGTCATCTTTCGATGTTGAAAAACTTTTCAAGCAGTTTGAATATGTTGCACATGAGTTTATTATCTGCATAACAATCCTCTTGCTCATCATAATGAAAACCCTCTTTTTCTATACTTACTATTCCAAGACTTTTGTAAAACAGATGTAATTTGTAAATTCACAGTATATTTGGAGATTAACAAAAAATCCGATTTTTGTTGTATTTAAGGGATTTTTTTTTTATTAACAGAGTTAAGCAGTTTGGCCTATATTAAAATGTTAATCATTCATAATTTATTACAGGCTCTTGATTTGGTCTCGTTTGATTGAGGAGGGGGGAATATCAAACACGAACTAACAATTGGGAAGCAAATATGTATGTAATGGTAAATTGAGAGGTAGGGGTCGATAAATGTTTTGCCCCCTGATAAATAAGGCTTGTTCCCCCAAGGGTCCTCTTTTCCTAATTGTCGTCCCATTCAGTCTTTCAAAGCTAACAATCAAATTGTTTCATCAGGTCAAAATACAAGCAAAAAAGCCATATCTCCTTGGAGGTTAGTAGTAAATAACACTATGTAACACATATTTTGTCTTTAAAGCGAGACCACTCTTATCGTATTTTCCATGGCTGAAAACCCCCAAATACAAAGTTTCACATGAATCTGAATGCTCTGGTAGAATTTAGAAGACTTTCTCGATTTTCTAAAATTGTGGCAATTTTGCATTTAAGTGGTATTTACAATTTTTACCCACTCAACTGTAGTTTGAGCTTTGCCTTTATTATATATCTACATGTGAATGATGTAATAAGTGAGTTTCTAGAAAGAAATAGGAAAGAAGTACACTTTTTTTTGATTCTATGACAATTTGTCTTAGTTTTTAATTACATGTAAGTAATATTTACATATTTTTTCACAACCAACTGTTGTGTGATCTCTGCCTTTATTTCAACATAATGTTATGATGACAAATTTCATTCCGTACTGGTTGAAGTCCATAATGCAAAAGAAACACAAAAATGCACAAAAACGCCATACAAGTCAAATTTAAAAGAAGAAGTAATACAAAATCACATAGCAAAAAGAAGGAATATAACATTTACTTTTTTTGTTAGTGGCATGTATGAGTTGATACTACGAGCATAACATGAAATGCATCTTCAAATCAAATAAAATCAGATGCTTTATTTTTGAGACAAAGTCCATATCAAATTAAGGTGAGATACCCTACACCTGTAAAAATATTAGCTCAGTGTTAGACATTGAATGCAAACAGGAAAAAAAACNTAAAATCAAATGCTTTATTTTTGAGACAAAGTCCATATCAAATTAAGGTGAGATACCCCACACCTGTAAAAATATTAGCGCAGTGTTAGACATTGAATGCAAATAGAAAAAAACCCAGAAAGTTTGTAGGATATTTATCACAAAGACCCAGACTTTCTAAACATAATATATGGGATCTTTATCAACTTAATTAAAAATTTAAAAAGTTGCATAGTAAGGATTTCTCAAAAGTGTGCAATTTTTTTCGACTTGCATTTGTATTTTAAGCCACTATCCCTTACCAAGCTCCAAATGTAGTCACCAATCATGGTCCAATCATCTTGCCCCTGACATCTGCGCTCAAAGACCATTACATCTCGATGAAACCTTTCACCTTGTTCCTCAGAGTACTTATTAAGGTTATCTTTAAATCTGGGAAAGTGAAAACCCAGCATGGGCAGCTTTAAGGACATTATACAACCCATATCTTTATAGTTTTCGATCAATTTTTTTACAAGCGTAGTGTTGTTACGAGCCCTGCTACTACCCAGGAACCCCTTTACGACTAATCCAAAACTATTCCAGGCAGCATTCTCGACTCGATTTAGAAGAGTTGGAAACTGTTTTGACTCCAGTAGTGGTCGTGCCTGTGGCCCATCAAAGGCTCCTGCTTTAATTTTAGCTTCTGAAAGCGAAGGGAACACTGCTTGAAGAAACTTGAATGCTTTGGAATCTTTATCCAAATTCTTGACAAATTGCTTTATTAGACCTAACTTTATGTGAAGACGCGGCATTAAAATTCATGACTGAGGAACTAGTGGCTCCCACTTAACATTTTCTCTTCCAACGGTGAAGCTTTCCCTTGGAGGCCAAGCAAAACCACTGTAGTGCTGCTGTGTATCCCTACTATCCCACAAACAAAGGTAGCAAGGGTGCTTTGTGAAACCTCCCTGCAAACCCATTAAAAATGCTACCATCTAAACATCTCCTATCACATCCCAATTAAATTTATCATACTTTAACATAGTTAGTAACAGTTTCACTCTTTCGTAGGTCTCTTTGTGCACAAGTGAGTGCACTAGGGGCAGGGATGGATGTTCACTATCATTGCGGAGTAATACAGCTTTTCAACTTCTACTCGAGCTATCTATAAATAGACGCCATTAAGTTGTATCAAAATATAACCCAAAAGCGTCAAAGAGGCTTTCAACATTAGTACAATAACATTCCATCGGACTTACCAAAAATTTGTGCAAACGACATATGTCTTTTTCTTTGATCTGTTTACCTTGACAGCTTCATGAAAAAGGTTCCACTGCTTCATTCGGGATGTCAGCAGCTCGGCATTCTACTTCATTAATCCTAGATCACGAATTAAATCGTTCATGTCA
>RDPX01000396.1:454430-485750 GCA_003991215.1 Morbakka virulenta
GAGAGATATTCCCGGTGCAGCCTACTCACTTGGTCACAGCTATATACTGGGCGGCCGTTGCTGTGGGCTATAGATATTCACTTGTTTTGACGGTGAGGGAAGGTTTGTTTCCCGTTTCATGAGACTGGATCGAGCTCACCGAGGTCTTCCAATCTGCCTCCAGCAGCTTACACACACACACAGACGCCATTAAGATGTATCAAAATATAACCCAAAAGCGTCAAAGAGGCTTTCAACATTAGTACAATAACATTCCATCGGACTTACCAAAAATTTGTGCAAACGACGTATGTCTTTTTCTTTGATCTGTTTACCTTGACAGCTTCATGAAAAAGGTTCCACTGCTTCATTCGGGATGTCAGCAGCTCGGCATTCTACTTCATTAATCCTAGATCACGAATTAAATCGTTCATGTCATTTTGATTGGGATACTATGGAGTTGTATTAATTTCTTTGTACTCTGGATTTTGTTCTCGATCACATCCAGTATTTTCTGCACTGCTAATGGCTGACGAGGAAGTAGAAGTAGGCTTAATCTCAGGAACTAGTATAGGAAGGGAATCCGAGGGTGGCACAGGAGCAATTTGACGATGGGATGTTAGGATACTTCACTCTGTAATATTCCTTTAAAATTGAGGCGTTTCATTCTAAAGAGAAGCAGACTTTTCGTCACCTCCAGTTTGATTCAGCTGCTTGTCGACTTTTCCCTTTGCAAAATTTTCATTTATCTCTTTGTGGGGTTGCTGATCAGAATTTGGAGGAAATCAACGTGCATAGGGCAGACAAAAATTGATATGTTTGGCATACAATATGTCTATGCAAAGTATATTAGTAAGAGTTACGATTCAAATTAGACTGGGCTGTTAAATAGTATTACCAAGTCGTATATAAATAATATAAATATAAAAATAAAAATAAAAATTTAAATGTTACTTCTGACGGCAGACTTTTGACCAGAAATTGAAATTTTGAGGGTGATTCAGTATTTTCTACAAAAACATTCAAATTTACTTATAATTGTGATTTTCGTAATGTACTCGTCATGGCCGTTCAGAAAATGTATATTTTCCCTTGAAGACAAACATTTTTGAAAAAGTGTTACATAGTGTAATACTATAAAAAAAATTATTCAAGCAATTGAAGGTTAGTCTCATTGGAAGCTCATCGTAAAGGGAGTAACTAATCACCTAATATCAATGTCCTTTTAAAAGCGTAGTGGTTACGTCACGTTTCTAAATCGTTTTTTTTAAATATGACATCCTAATGCATTATTTTGTTTAATGATTGGCTATCTGTGGTGGTGGTTACATAGAATGTAAGTAAAGCAAAGGTCAGAGGACAATAAATGAACCACATTGATCCATTACGGTATTTTGCCAGCATACTACTACTGCAACTGCGACAACATACACATCACTTTCCTTCAGTATAACACGACGCATAATGAGTAATGGAATGATTAAGACAGTGTGACTAAGGAGAAAGGTCACAGGCTAAGGAGAACATTGCGCTAAAGAAAATGAGGTGGTTGAGAGCAAGTAAACGGATAGTTATTACAAATATCACTCTTCATTTAGGTTGGGTCAAAATGCAAAGCTGCAAAGTCTCAATAGGATTATCTGGTAGGACAGCGAAACTTACAATCAGGTATCGAGATTCCTATGCCAACTTGCAAGAGAAATCTTCACTGAAGGGCGTTCGAAGGGAGTTTTCACTTGATGGCGTTGTGGCTTTGAATAATCACTCACTGAAATATTCACCAAGCTGATCAGCCGTGGGATCCCTTACAAATCTCCTTGAGATAAATGCTCCTTTCTTACTGCTGAAATTATTATAATTCCTGTCAATTTTCTGATATTATCCGACTATCAAGTCTTAGGTTTACCTATCCTTCTTTTGTTATCAACCCAGACCATCCTTAAATCTTAACCCAAACTATCACCTTTGCCACGTGACCAACATACTTCAATTGCCCTTTGTCAGTAACATTTAACGGTCTCTCATTTCAAAAAACCATTCATCACAATATTTCTCCCTTGATCGGTCCGGATGACACAGTAAACGTCTGTAAAGCTCCGAACTACCACCACCTTTCGCCAACCATAATAATGAAAGAGTGACAGAATAGAAAGCTTCTCTAAGTATGCGCTATTGTGCGTCTATGTTACTTAATTTTAACATAAGGCAGCATAATAAACAACTTGACCCAGCGCTTTTCGAAGTAGTTCCTAAATGCTCTATTATTTTTAAGATATGAATTTGTATTGCCAGATGTTCGCTAATTGGACAACAACACTTCTGGCGGTACTACTTCTCCATCTAATTTATTTTGATTCGCCTTATTTTTTTGTAGAAGGTGCTTCCAGGAGTATAAATTAATTGATAAATAAATAAATGGATAAATAAATAAATAAAATAAATAAATAAAATTAATGAATAAATAAAAGAAATAACGTTATAACTGGTTGATAAAAACATGCCAAGTCTATTGGTCTCTTTCTATGTTTATCAATATGGTTTTTCTTACACTTGAGTACAATCCTGCAATTTGATATTTCTCAAATAATATATTTACTCATTCTGAAGCTCTTAAATAGATGCGGCAAGAAAGACAACAGTATCTGCATACCTTAGGTAAGATATAGTTGTGTCTCCTATTTTTATGGTACCTTTAACTTCAGATTCTTCTCTCGTAATTTTCTCTCTATTAATATTAAATAGATATTGTGAAAAAACACAGCTTTGAAAACCTCATTGGTCTATGTTAAATTAATTCGAAAATCAATTTAATGCTCGGACTGTTGCTTTCAGTTCATAGTAAAAATTTTTCAGTCAAATTAATAATGTGTGGTGAACAAGCCATTTCAAACATTATTTCAAAAGGTTTCTTAAATAACTGTATCAAACGAATTTCTGTAACGGGTAAAACAAATGATGAAACAATTGATGATGCAAATGATTATGCAAATGATGATGCAAATGATGATGCAAATAATTATGCAAATGATTATGCAAATGATGATGCAAATGATGATGCAAATGATGATGCAAATAATTATACAATTGATGATAAAAACGATGATACATGATGGTACAAGTCATTTTACATTTCATGATATAATTGATGATACAAATGAAGATAAAAGTGATTCACAGGCGAAATTGTACTCTCCCGGTTTCGACTTTCCTTTCACAATTTCGTCGCCTCTAAATTGAATTTGCTGGAGGCATGTATTGCAAAGGCGTTTTACTTCACTTCAGCTTACTGCTAACTCCTGTTTACAAAATCGAGCTTTGAATGAATCTTGGTCTTTGAATAAACCATGCAAGGAAAACATAAGCATGCTCTACCTCCTTTAAGTACTCCAATCACTCACAATTTTGAGCTACTTCGTATTAGACCACTGCTTTCTTCCCAATGAAATGTCTTAGATACTCATCGAAGCTTCGGAAAACCAGGCTGCCGTCTGAAGCAGTGGAGTCTGCCTCTTGTGTAGGTGCTATGACTCGGGCGTTTTTGGAAAGCCAGGGAATGAAGAGTTCTGCCCTCCACGGCCCGGTCGGGCAAGGCTTTATACTAGCCCAACCACTCCCTTAGATTGAGGAGCCTTCATCCTGTTCGCTCATCCTTCCTTGGTGTGGTGCTGCATCCTTGAGCGTACGAATGTCCAAGACGAGGTCATCGGTCAGAAATGATGACTGGGTGCCCTGTGAGCAAGTTCGTTGGCCAAAGGATTGACAAGTATGGGTGTCAGAAAGAGCATCCGGTCATAGAACATGGGAAACAATACAAATCCCTTACAGGTAGTCGGTCGCGGCCCTAAATCAATAACGACCAATTTTGCCCTGCTTTTTCCCAGCGGGAAAATAAAAACAATGCTAGGCCTTAAACACGAGAAAGAGGAAGGAAAGGAAGAAATTTTTATGACATATACCGGTAGTCAGAAAAACGGAACAAAAAGAAAAGCTGAGCAAAAACGGGATTTTTTGAATGTGGATTCTTTGACAGAGAGACCAAGCGAGCTAGCAAACTTTATTGTAAGAAGTAATATGAGGATACTGTGTGTGCAAGAATCTAATTGGAAAAGATCTAAATTGCCATAGCGATCACCAGCTACTAGTTGCCAACTTTCAGCTCAAGCTTGCAAAGCGACACAACACAATGCACATACCTAAGAGGTTTGACTACAGCTGCCTGAACAACCTATATGGAGTGTCAATCGCCCACAGATTCGAAGCACTTCTGACGAGTGAAGATGAGAAGACACCTGAGGAGTTATGGTCAGAAGGCAAGGAAGCTCTGCTCAACTCTGCAAAAGAAATTATTACAACAAAGAATCAGAAGAAGGCTTCCTGGATCTCCAAGGAGACACTGGTTGAAGTAGAAAAGAGAAGAAAGTTGAAACCATTTAAAGCAAAGAGCAAAGAAGACGAAGAAAAGTATAAAAACCAGCACAAGATAGTACAAAGACTACTGAGGCGTGACAAGGAAGAGTATATAAACGATCAATGCGCAAAAGACTCCACTACAAACTCTACCAAAGACTTGTATCAAGGAGTAAAGAACATAACGAAGAAGTTTAAGGCAAGCGTTGATACTATCAAAGATAAAGAGGGCAACATTATCTGCGATGCAGAAAAGGTACGCGAGAGATGGAAGGAGTATTGCGAAACTCTATATGCAAGGAATATCAACATACCACCCTCCAGCCTAGAGATGGAAGACATGGAAAACAAGCCAGCTCCACTACTGGAAGAAGTCCGGGAGGCAATCAAAGAACTGAAGGCAGGGAAGAGCCTGGGAGATGACGAGGTAACCGCAGAGTTAATAAAGAACTCGGGAGAAGCAGGCATAATTTTCTATCACAAACTTTACATCAAGATTTGGAAGGAAAAGAGATGGCCTCAAGACTGGTTGAATTTGGTATTCATCCCAATCCCGAAGAAGGGAGACACTTTACAATGTTGCAACAACAGGACAATTGCACTATTTAGCCATAGTAGCAAACTTCTACTGAAAATCATTGCCAAAAGACTGAAAACAACACTGGACCAAGAGATTGCAGAAGAACAAGCAGGGTCTCGACCAGTCAGAGATACCAGAAACCAAATCCTCAACTTGAAGCTGGTGATAGAAAAGAACAGAGAGCGTAACAAGGATTTATACCTTTGCTTCATAGATTACTCAAAGGCTTATGATAAGGTGATACATGATAAATTATGGGCAGGTATGAAGAGAATCGGAGCACCCACACACATCATTAACATCCCATTAACACATCACTCTTAGTGGGATTGTAAAAGGATCAAAAAGCGAAAGTACGCACAAAACATGGTGATTCCGAATGGTTTCAGATTGAAAAAGGCACGAGACAGGGCTCCCCGCACCTCTTCAACATTTATTCAGAATGCATAATGAGAGAAGCACTGGAAGACTTTGAAGGAAGCGTAAAAGTAGGAGGACGGTGTATAACCAATCTGAGATACGCCGATGATGTAGTGTTGATAGCGAGTACGCTGGAGGAACTACAAGATCTTGTAGACAGAGTGACAAGAAGCTCGGAAAGCGCTGGACTGTTATTGAATGTGAAGAAGACTAAGGTATTGAAGATCCTGTCCAGAGAAACCAACGACGAACACAGTATACTTGTCAATGGTCAGCCTCTGGAATCTGTCAACCACTACACCTACTTAGGAGTCCTCATTACTAATGACTGTAACGATTCACCTGAAGTTAAGAAGCGGATTGCTGTCGCCAAAAACGCAACATCAGCACTCACAACAGTATGGAAAAATAGATCAGTATCTAGGAAAACGAAAGTCAGGTTACTAAATGCACTGGTCTTTCCTATTGCAACCTTTGGTTGTGAGTCGTGGATTCTCAAGAAGAGTGACAGGAAGCGACTCCGCAGCTTTGAGATGTGGTGCTATCGAAGAGCGTTAAGGATAAGCTGGGCTGAACGAGTAACAAACGAGGAAGTCTTGCGCAGAATACAGTGGCAGAAGCGATTGCTCCCAATCACAGTGAGCTGAAGACTTTCATACTTAGGTCACATACTAAGAAGTGACACCCTGGAAAAAGAACTGATCCTTGGTATGGTAGATGGAACAAGAAAAAGGGGAAGGCCAAGAACAAGGTATGCGGACAATGTAAGAGAAGAATCCGGACTTTCCATAGTACAAGCATACCAAGCAGCTCAGGACCATGCCAAATGGCGAGCCATGACGAAAGAAGCCACGGCGGCTCAAATATGACTCTTCCGTACATGATGATGATGATGATTTATTTTATCCTTTAAATTATTTTTCTGAGCTTTAATTTCTATTTAAATTTTATGAGATCAACAAAACTCAAGTCATCTAATACATAACAAGTCTTGCTGTCTTTTAATTTAGCAGATTTATCACAAATTAAAGTTTCTGAAAAGTTTGGAAATATTCTAATTCCAGTAACCAGAACATGTGTAGCTGGTAAATTGAGATTACAATTCTTACAAATGAATGTGTTTTATCTTTTGTTTTTATCACTAATTTCATCCATTTCTTCTAAATCCATAGTATTAATAATTACTCATAATTTTTTTACAGATATTCATATAATCTCTTAAGTATTTTATCGGTATCCATCAATCAAAAGTATTACGATATCCCTACCATGATACATACGTTTTGTTTTCTTTATCACTTTATTTATTCTAAATACCTCTTGTTTAGCCTTCAGAAATATAGGTTCACAGAAAGTACTTTTTATCTCTTCATCTCTGATATTCTTCATTTTATAAGGGATTGGATTAGTATATTGGACCTTATCCAACAGGAATATCTTCTCACTTCAGTTTGTTGTATAGCCGTTGTCAAACACTTTTCGTTTATAATTAGATATTCGTACTTTATCGCCACTTCTGTATTTAGGTATCTATTTTAATGTTTCCATATTACCATAAAGATTAAAGTAAACATGCCCTTGATTATCTTTTTAGAGGCCTGCAAAGTTGTCATTCGTATTGCATGTGCCTAGTATTGTTATACTCTTACCAATTTAGGTAGAATATCTGGTACTGTGTACGAGGAAGCAATTTACAGTCCATGGTAATCATGCACAGTTAATTGCTTCCACATCTTGGTTTTCGTTGTTCTATCCCATTGTTTAACCACTGAGTATTACTCCTGATTCTTGTTTGAGTACATTTGTATATTATGTTTTTCTAATAAGTCTTATATTTTTGTTATAAAACTCTTTACCTTTGTCAGCTTAAAGGCAGTTAGGAATTTTACCTTCTTTAAGAACAGTTTTGAAAGCTTCAGTTACAAATTCATCTTTCTTATCCTTTAATGGGACAATCAAACCATATTTTGAGAATGCATCAATAACCATCAGTAGATAGTTCTAACCTTCATTTCATCTACTAACGTGTTGCATATCAACTAGATCAGCTGCACAAATCTCATCTAATGCATTGACAATAACATGCCTTCGAGTAAATTTCCTTTTGATAGATTTACGATGTTCATTTGCTAATTCTGTTGGCCATTTACTCGCAGGATTCATAAATCTTTTGGAATACGAAGGTCTAGCGTTCGTTTAACTTTCATCAATCCCTGTACAGGTTTTTTCCCTGACGGTCTTTCATTAATTGGAATTTCAGATATGCTTTCTAAAATGATATCGTCTGCTCTGTGACTATATTGCAAGTTCTTTGAGTCACTGTAATCGATACCTGATGCGATTTGGCATGACTTTATCAAATCGCATCAAGTTTATTTAAATGATCGCGATAAGATACATTATTTGACGATAGTCTTTCTTCGAGTTAGTTCCGGGACCGCAATAATTGTATTTCTTTAAGGGTAGGTGTGCGCATGTGTAATTCACCTAATTTTGATAAATGATTTTGAACATTTGTAAAGCCACCTTGCCTTTACCTTATGAACTTATTCTTCTTGGTTCCACAAACCGGCCATGTCGACTTAAGCATCAAGTTACCATTCTTACCCCTCTCGTATATTTCATTTGAATCAGCCGTTTTTCGTTTGCATCTCAAACAATATTTCGTCATATATATAAAAATACGTTAGATTGTTTTCATCATAATGTGTTATACCATTTTACTACTCTGCTTGACAGAAGATTGAGAGAGCATACCTAATTTCTCTTTTGTATTCAGAAGTAGATTAGTTAATTTTTTCACATCACTCAATTTAAACTTATTTATCTCGTTATCAAAATAGTAGAATTTGACGAAACTATTATTACCAGCTTGTGATTAAAGTTGGCGAGCTGTTATCAAACACAACGTTCCTTATAGCAATCCAAACGTCTATCCTACCAATATCTCCATTCTTATAGAACTTGTTGTTTTTATCATTAATGTTGTACTCAATTTGTACTATCGTTTTTCCTTTGCATGTATCTCTATCAGATTTAATTGTCCTTAATGCTGATTGCTGAGTTTTATTATTACTACCTTTCCCACGTACTACACCATATACTATATTAAATCAATGAATTTAATATTATTATTTATAATCAGTTTTGGTATAATACTCTTGATTTGTTGAATATATTTATCAATCTGTTCAGTCTTTTTAGTCTTTTCCAATTCTCTCAATTTTTATTTGTGCAGTATTGGTGTCTTATTTTTTGAATTAGCTTACTTGCTTTCTTTTTAATATCTTCTTTCCTCTTCATATCTTCACAGGGTTGAATTTCATCACGTAGTTTCTTAATGATAGCTGTATGGTTATTCTTTTCCGAAATTAATTTCTGTCTCTTTTAACTTAGATCTTTACTGGTTTCTGTTGATGCAAAAATGCGAATCTCAGCTCTCTTTACACTCCAGCATCTAATCTTTTTCCGTTTTAAACATTCTTTCACTGAGCATGGTTATCATTTTTTATTTTAACCACAAGTACATTTATCGTCATTTTTATAACCAAGACCCAATTTCTAATCCTGTATTATAACTGATACTTCTTTTTCTTTCTTTTCTTGCAAGTAATACAAGTTTGTTTAAGCATCAATTTATCATTCTTAGATGTTTCGTAAACTTTCATCTAAGCCTGTGTTTTTCGTTTACAATAAACACAATAATATGTATAATATGTTATTGTGTGTATTGTGTGGGTAATAATTCTTTATCAGGTTTACCAACATGATTAAATAAATATGGTTCGTCCCATATTGGTTTTCTTTTAACAATTAGTTCGCTACAAGTCACGTTCCTCTCATTTCATGACGGAAGATTGAATGCATAAAAATTAGAGCAATTAAGCTGATATCTTTATTAGTATGGTCGAATGATTGAGATAAATAAACAAAACAACTTTTGTTTTTAGTCAGCTTTCTTAGATGTTGGTTTTATTGCTTATAAAGAGTGTTAAATTTTCAATGGTTCCTCTATGCTCCACAAGCAGCAACACTTTGATCAGATCTATTGAAGAATTAAATAAAAACAGAAGTCATTATTGCTGAATTTGACTTACAAGCTATTACATTGTCTGATGGTCGTTGCAAAGCCACTTTTGTGAGATTCTACTCTATGTTGTTATCCAGCGCCGGTATGTTACCATTTCACGCTTTGAACTTGTTTTTAATTTAGCTTTTCGTTTTAAGAGGGTTTAGATGACGTTTTGCTGTGAGTTTGGGCTTAAAATTTCTTTTGAGTGACAGCTGGAATCGTATAATCACTGGACTGTAGTCAGATTTTGCATCTGCACCTGCACCTGGGTAGGTCTTGACTGCTTTCCTGAATCTTTCGTTGATAATGGTAAATTTAAGTTGGTTCCTGGAGCTGAGTAAGCTTTGCATACTCATCCTGTCTATTTTCAGACTGACATTGTCCAGTTTTCTTGGTTAAAACAGTGTGCGGATGTTCCACACGCCCTTCTGGATCACCTGTGATTATAGATATTTTGGTATTTTGGTGATCGTGGTAAGTCGATGACGACCTGGGAATCAAGCTACCTGTTTCTGTTCTTGTTCTAATTTCCGTTATCATAGGCGACATCCCAATATAAGTCAAGGATACGGTTTTCGCAGTTATGAGCAGCTATTTTGTTGCATGTTATGGTTGACTGTTCTATGGGGGCCAAGGCTCCATCCCCAGGTAGAAGTACTTGTTCATACTGGAGGTACTTTTGACAAAGGATAGCCTCATTGTTCTCAGTCGAAAACCCAGAATGGACGCAATTTAACGTCATACCCAGGACGTATAGCACGAAGCACTAATTTCAAAAAGAAAAACTTAGTACCTTTCAAGGCAGTCAGATATAGTTTTATTTTGGGTACACTAAGAATCCGGTCTAAATGCGTTGCATAGGGTAAAATAATTTCAAAAGAACAGGAGAAATGCCTACATGTATTAGCTTTTATTACTAAAAAAATAAGATTTTCAGTAACTTCGATATTTTTTGAAAGCAAATGAATATAGTAGGAGTCCCTTTTCGTAAATCTTGATGGATACATTAAGAGAAGCCAGGTCACTTTTTCATAACTTTTACGAATGGGGAGCTTTCCCAATCAATAAAGTTACGTCTAATGTTTATCTATCGGATCGTAGTTTTATTTCATAAATGGACGTCACCTTTTATGTGCCTTCAACTGACAGTTGAAATGTACTTACAGCCTCTTCAGTGTCTTGTTTTTCTTGAAAAGTTGGTGATGTGAATAGCACTTAATGATATGCCTTGAAAGTAAAACCATGAAATAACAAAATATTTGCATGTGGACCTGTCTGAAAATCGCAATAAACTTTCTGATACAAGACAAAACAGTTGTTTCTCGTTTTAAACAACTTCTCAGGATACGTGCTAAGGTCTGACACCTTGTCCCAGTTTCCTTAATCTTTATTGCCCCTCGCCATCATATTGTTAACAATAAAGTCTCCTCATCTGACAGGCTGACTTAAGTAGAATTTTGTTTGTTTTTATCACGTCAGAGTTCTGTTTATCTTTAATTCTGACCCTTACATTATAAACTAATCATAGAGCTTCGTGACTTTTATGTCAAGTTTTAAAAGTGCTTTTCACATTCGAGTACCTTAGGTGGTCTATTAGTCACATATAAGGGATGAAATTTTAATAATGTTTTCCTCCATTTGAATAGTATGGAACCTTGATAGAAATTCAAATAACAATTAATCCACTATTATTTTACATCTGCATAACAATTTATCTTTCTCACCACCAAATCACTCACGCTTCAAATTCTCTTCAGGCCCTGTAAGGGCTGTTAAATATTTAGTGCAATTAATTGTTAGTCAACCATCAATTAACTGTTATTGAGTGATATCTGTTCAATCATTTCAGTTAATTGAAAAAAATTGGGGAAATCGGACAGGAAAACATCAAAATCTATTTTTATCGTTTTTACCGTTTTTATCCTGACTCATTTGAAAGCTTTGGGTTCCTGTGGTATTGTTGCTTGATCAAAGAGAGGATCTTACCACTGACAGGCAACTGACTGTACGCGCCTTTCAAATTCAGGAAGAGACCGAACACGTAAGCATTGCTTGGAAGGTTCAGGTTCTGGGGTAGAGGCATAACTAAAAATGATTCAGAAAAAGGATTCGTTACCTATGATAAAAGCTTGTACATGCAGCAAGCTATGCCTCTGTGCATTATTGAAATAGGTAATTCTACAAAAAGATTTGTGAGTTGCATTTTGTATAGTGTTTAGTAACTAAAAACACGATTTGTAAATAACATGCATATAGCCATACAGAGAGTCACTGCAACCATAACTAGAAGTATAACTAAGATTAATATTTTACTGGGCCAAAGAAAGTTATTTACTACATTTTGCAAATTTTATGATTTTAATATTAAAAATTGTTCCAGATTGATGGAACTATAACATTGGAATTACTGTGTACCACTGTTTATGAGTTAATGTTTTCTGCCACGGTAAATTTGATTTTTTTTACTTTATTTTGTGTGCCAGAATCGAAGTGTACTTTTAAAATATCATTCTTATTAGATGCACGACGCTGTACCTGTATTATATTCCAAATGCTCTATCATGTCATCAATGTTGCTACGGTCGAATGGACTGGTTTATTACACACAGATTATATAGAGTTGTTAATGTATGTAACATTGTTAGCTTGTATTCGTTACTATTATCGCTTGCTTTATTACGATGCTGCTTCTAGTGTCGGTATTAATGTATCCACTAAAAGCATTATATTACTAACGCAGCTGTAAAGAACTTGTCCTATTTTCTGTGTGTGGCATTTTACAGCAGCCTTTACAGGAGGATTTCCACTCAGCTGGATCATACCGGATTGATGAAGACTGATTCCCAATTCGATCTAATCCAGATAAAAAATTCTTTCCATTTAACGAAACGGCTCTTAGATTTGTTTTATACAAAAATAAAGCTGCAATGCACCATCCACCACATAATGTACTTCATATACAAACATATGCAAAAGAAATGAAAATTGAAATTTAAAAAAATTTAGGTAGGTCAATTTTTCAAACAGGAACAGATAGAATGCTCATAGATCGAGCGTTTTTTCAGATAAAGTTAAAATCTGTATTCTCGACACCCTACAGCAGTTCCCTGAAACATCCCAATATCTCCCATAAAAATTCAACGATTTTTTTTACAGTATGTTAAAATCAAGGGAGTTTTGATGGTATGCCACTGAGCATAGACTTTCGGGGTTGCTAGCAAGATAATGATCAGAAATGATTAAGTATTTGCAATATTATATGTTACTATTTACAGGCAATATCAATACTGCATAATAACTTTGAAAAAAAACTCAAAGAGAAACCATGCGTTTGATGAAAAAACAGAACGTATTTAAGAATATTGTCAAAGTCCTCAATACTACTATAATTATAATTATCAGAGAGACGCTTAAAATGTAAAATTGCAATTTAATCCAAAGAAATAGTTAACGTACGTCCAAAAATATGCATTGTATGTGGTGTACAGCAAAAAATTATGGAATCATTTTATAAAATACATGTGTTTTTTTTATAAGCATATACATTTTCGAAAAGATGCCGATGTATGCTTATGGAAAAAACTCAGACAGGCTTAAAATATGCTTAAATTATTCTTCTTTTCCGAAAAAATTAGATCCAAATTTTTTATGGTACCTGATTGAAAAACTGTAAAAATTAAGGTTGATTCAATAGAAAGAAACTTTTTTCATGTAGCAAAAGCTGTGTCAGCTTCTTATTCAAATAAAAAACATAACTTTAAACATGATAAATATAATGTATACATATACTCTAACTTATAACTTTTCAATAAAGCAGTCAATGAAGTCAGATAGGTTTCCCTTTCCCTCTTCGTCTTCAGGGGAAAGAAATTCTATGTTGTCATCAATAACAAACGACTCTTCTTCTTCTTCTGGTCCAGCTGAAGGGACACTGTCAACGTTACTGACTGCAGATGTGGTTGATGCGTCAATTACTGATGGTGGTGGAACGTGGTAGTTTTCGAGACCTTCAGGCTTAATTAATTTGTCATCAGAACCATCTGCGCTAATTAAGCAACCTGTTGCAGTCCAGCAGCTTTTTTTCAATTTGTTGTACCGCTCACCATTCAAGGCATTCCACGCTTCACCAGCCCAATGTGTGATCAATACATGCCTTTCTTTTACGCTATAGGGTTTTTCATTACCAAACCATCTTTCGGTGGTTTCTTATATATCCAACCACTTCCTGTGTTCGATAGCAATCCGGGACTTTAAGCAAGCAGCATATCCAGCGTCTATTGGCTGCCAAAGATCGGTTGCATCGGGTAAACCATACCACAGTAACCCATTTGCTCCAGACACGGCTTCTTTAAAGTCATTTTGCATTTGACCTGTCAAGTTATTCAGAAACAAAACAAATTTGGATAAGCTTTCCTGTTGCAAGAAAGATGAAAGTGATCTTGTAAACCAGTCTATAAAAACATACTGGTCTAACAAGGCATTGTCTTGCCAAAACACATCGCCTTCAGGGTGCCAGGCAAGCTTTTCATCGGCTGAAATTCTTTTACCTTTACCACGGAAAATCACAGCAAACTTTGGTTGCTTCCCCTCCGGTCTGAATGTAACTTGAACTGTGCACTGACGTTTTTCCAATCCTGCCACAGGCTGTGCTCTCCATGTATTGTGCATCGGTCCTTGTTTTGGTGGTACATACTCGTATGTGCATTTCCCATGAACAACAGAAGAGGTGATTGACCTACCTTTAACCTTTCGTGTGGTTTATATCGTCCCCACTTTGTATCATATGTTGGATCTTCTGTACCAATTCGGATGGATTTTTCCCTTAAAGTTGTATGCCATTTCATCAATGCTGGAATTTTCTCCTTCTTGTGTTTTTTCCTGTTTCTTTGTTTTGACCGCATCCTGATTTGATGTCTTTGTAGGAACCGCACGACAACACGAGTTTTTATTTCCATTTTTGGGTCGATCTCTGCCTGTAATTTGCGTGCCTTACTCCAAAGTCAGGCAAAATTCACTTGGAGACCTTTCGACCTTGCTGACTGAAATTTGTCCCAAAGCTTATTATACAAATCGATATATTTAGTCGCTTTTCTACCTTTGCAAAAAGGTTTACCGTGTGCTGATGCCCCGTCTTGCATAATAGATCGATTGTTCTTCAACCATCGAGAAATTTGGGATTGAGTGATGCCATATTTCTCTGCTACACTTTCTTGCAGCTCTCCACATTTTTAGTCGCATACTGCCTTGTACACGGCTGAAAACCGCTTTCTTTTTTTCCCTGAGTTCTTGCTCCCACCTAAACTCTTGGCTTCTGCCGCTACCACACTGTTCACCATTTGATCAACAACCTCCTTAACTTGAAACGATAAAAGTTTATCATAATCAGGTTTGTTCTTTTCTTCTGTGGAGCTTCATTGATAATTATCAATGAAGCTCCACAGAAAAAAAATATTATAATATTATAATATTATTATAATTTTAAATATTATAATATTATGCATGCTTTTAATATGGAATGCCAAGCCTTGGCTGCTCTTGAACTGATTAGCGTAGTAATTACATTGAAACAAACCTTCCGTTGCTTCCAAAGGCATTTTTACCTCCTGCTCGATTCCATGATGCACAATCTTTTTCTTGAATCCAAAAGCAGCTAATGTCGGCCGCGTTCGTTTGCTGACTCTCACTTGTTGACATATTTTATTCTAACAACTGTATGGACCTTAAATTCTTCAGACAGTCAGAGCTAACGTTCCTTTTGTTTTGTTTTCAAATTTTGACATTCAAAAACATTTTCGAATCCGAATGAATTCGAATTCTTAATTCGATTTTCTAAGGCATTGTTTACACGTTTACTTACTTCACTAACCACTAAGCCACGCCTCTTTGTGTGAGGCAATGTCATTGGGTTTGCATGATGTACTAAAAATGTTCAGCTTGATGCATTGGAGATGTCCTGGTGAGTTTTCTTGAGCAACGTGGCTGTTGATGTGTTTTTTTCCCTCGAAATAACACTGAGACACAGGCAATTCAGTCTCGTATTCCTACCCTGTGAACTCTTTATCATCGATGCTTCTACTAAGGATCAGATCCAGCATTCCTTTTCTCTCTAGGGCCAGTCGCGTAATTTCTTCATGCTTCCTCAGCCGAAAGGTGTTTTACTTGTTGAAAACCGTCAGTCCTGGAGATCTAAATGCCACTCCTCTTCCTATTTTTGACAAAGGAAAAACAACGGGAGCACTAACCCCCGATGGTAATGTCGTTCTACCTTCAATGGGAATGGCTGGAGAAACATGACCAGTCATGGATGCAGCTATGTGTACATTTCTGTGGCTCAGCTCAGCGCTCTTGGTGGCAACGTTGCCCCTCAATTCTTCCTCACGCAACTCGTGAGACTAGCCTTGAGTGGAAAACAGTCTTCAGGTTCAAGTATGGGATAGATGTCTACTTTTTCCTTTGTAGGAGAGACCAACACCGTTATGTTCAAATGTGCTACAGTCGCTTCCATAAATTGGAAACAATGCTCCACCCTTCACAGTAAACTTTCTGTTGTTCCTACTGTCAACCATCAGGTTTTTTCCTCACTTAGACTCAATGCGTGAGTGTGTACGGTAACAACAACCTACTCACTCGTTTGACAGTAACTCTCTTTTTTAACCACAATGTATTTCAAAGGAAATGTATCTAGGGTTTCTCTAAGAACACATTCTTTGTCTGTAGCAACATCCCACAATCAAAGAAGCTATAAGTGCTAGACCAGAGTTCCCTTGCCGAAACCAGCCTCGAAGTTATGCTAAGACTGGGCATTTCTCCAGAGGACCAAGAGAACCGGGAGGTCAACATATAAACGTCCTTGTCTCGAAGATATTTGCCATCAGATGTTGCAAGCGTATTTTTCATGTCCACCAGAAACCAGCTGTGATTGGGTTCAGTAGGATCTCTGCAGAGCTTTAAAACGTAGTCAGCCTTGCCAGGACACAGCTGAGGAGCAAGTAGTAATATTGCATATCTGTCTTGAGAAAAGTCTACTAGGACCAAGTAGTGACATTGCAAGGGCTGCTCTCTGTTACAGAACAGCTTTACTGTAGGAAGACAACCGAGACATTTTGGTGGTGGCAACCTGCTGTGTGTAGTTTATATACCCACTTGCTCTTTGCCTCTTCATTCATTGGGTCATCAGAGACAAAGCAGTGACGTAATACTTGAGCTGCAAATGGTTGTTAAGGTAAAAGCTGGTTGATATTTACATGATGTTTTAAAGATTCCCATATTTTTACTTCATACGTAGTTAATACCAACACAACCTGGTCTCTATATTCCCCAAATATTTGGAGTTGTTCGACATGGGTCATACAAGAGCCCGGAGAAGAAAATCGAGGCTATGGGTGAACAAATAACTATCTTCATAACAGCTGCTGCGACTAAAGCCAACAAAACCTTTTGTAAAATAGGCCTTCTGCCAACGACATTGAGATATGCTGATATAGGTAATATACTGAGGGGAAAGGTTGTATCGAACATAGAGGGGGGGGGCACTTTGCATGGCTACTCAATCAAAGGAAGCAACCTCATAAAAACACTTCAGTATCTGCTCAAGGGGGCGCTACGACGTGGGAGGCCAGTAGGCATTGACTTGGTGGCTCAACCTATGAGGAAAGAAGGCATCAGATCAAGCAAGTTCCCTCCAGCAGTAAAGCCTCTTGGGTCGCAAAAACAATGGTGGGGATCTCAAACCCAGCCTCACAGGATTATCTCCTCCAAAGCTCAAGTGATGATACGAATTTAGAACTGTCATTTCAGAGATAACTCTAGAGGCGAACGAGGAACAACCAGAAAGGGGTCTGCTTAACTACGCCTTAGATCTAGGTGAACAGGGAAATCATGGAGACGCAAAGGGAGTGCTGGGACAATGGAAAGGTTTTACCAGGACAAGGCTGGACAAATGGACACAGTAGTTGGATTGGAATTGTTGAGTGGGATGGTTGAATACAGGGCAAGAAAGTCACTAATCCAGGTTGGAGGAGTTGTAGACCCTGTTCCGGTAGACTCTGTTTGTTTATGAGCAAAGGTGGAAAGATGCCAGCTGAACAGACTGATTCCAGACACGAAAGGTGAGCGGCTTGACCTTTAGAGGTTCATAGAGTTATTTGCTTTAATCAATGGTGGGGTTCCTAGGGCAAGAATTAAGCCTATTCATGTTGGGTGGCACCTTCCCAAGTCCACCTTGGCAGAAGCTGTCAACAGGCTCATGGTCGTTACAAATGAAAAGGAGAAGAAGGCTCTCCATTCAATAGATAGCAGCAGAGATCACCAGGGGCAGATCATCACTGGTCAGTACAACATGACAAACATTCCAGCAGGTTTAATTTCGACCCATGCCCATGTCTTGTTTGCATTTACCAGTGCTGCAGCAACACAAGGGACTAACGGTGCCCTAAATCCTCTGAACTCTGCCAAATTTCGGCTTCAACAAACTACAGAGTACAGTAACCGGCGTTAACTATCCCTAAAGATGGTTTTCGCCAACTTCTACCAAGGATAGTCTAAGCGGATTAAGTGTAGCAAGGAAATATCAGAATAGTCTACAAGTGGCAAGAAAAAACTGGAATGATAATAGAATCCTGTACATCATGGCCGATTTTTTATGGCGAGAGTCCCATTTACTGTTTGGATCTTACGCCAGACGTCGACACTGGACACAACAGCCTGTCTTTCCGAGGGTCTTTGGAAACTCACGGAGCATTCTCTGACACACCAGTTAACATTTTTACTGTAGCTGTAATAGCACATGTACTATATGTATTCAAGATTGGAAGGAACAAACGCAAAGTGACAAACTCGTAAATAAAAGTACGCCAAAGCAGATACATAAGTATCTCAAAGCTAGGGAGTGTTAGGGAGAAGCAAATTTTCTGGGAGTGCTTTTCTTAGATCTACTTCCAGTGCCCAGGAAAATGAGAGTGCCTGCCAAACTTGTAGCTAATTGTGATTAAACACTGCTCCTGGACCACACTGGGTGGGTGCTATGACCATGGACAGTGGGATATATTGGTTTAATTTAACAAAGACGACTTGCAGATGCAAAATGATGTTTGTGGGCTCTCTGCATTCTATTTCATGCTGAACAGACCATTTCAGGAAAGACATTCTCTGGATACACTGATGATAATGTACCGACTCAGTTAATGATAGAGCTGTAGTAAAAAATATGAGCAAATGTGGGAAATAGATCTAAGGAAGTCGTAGAATACAGTCTGTGTGCAGACACGTCCTTGCTGGNCTATGGCCTAGCGCCATACGCAGATGACCTTATCTTATTACATAAAACAAACTATTTATCACAGTTAAGGGATGCATCATGTTTCAGCCATGTGAGTTACAACAAAGACGACTTGCAGATGCAAAATGATGTTTGTGGGCTCTCTGCATTCTATTTCATGCTGAACAGACCATTTCAGGAAAGACATTCTCTGGATACACTGATGATAATGTACCGACTCAGTTAATGATAGAGCTGTAGTGAAAAATATGAGCAAATGTGGAAAATAGATCTAAGGAAGTCGTAGAATACAGTCTGTGTGCAGACACGTCCTTGCTGGGAATCTTGGGCTTGACAATAAACTATCTTGGCACTCATAATTCGGTCTGTGGCAGTGTTCCACTGCTGAGATGCAACGAATGGTGGCAGGTCTTCCTCAACCTTACATAGGACCCTATTGATTTCACTATGGATCTCTACATGGCTCACAACAGTGCATATAGCATTCTCCACCAACTTCGTAAGTCAATGATTCGGTACCCATACCCTACAGATGGTCTTAAAAGTGCGACAATGTTTTTTTATAGTCGAGTTTGCCACCTTCCAATGAATGGGAAGTTTGAAATCATTGTGTGGAAGGGGAACATCTGCAACTGTGCAACGGCATACCTTTCTTTTTGTGTGTAATCCTGTTGGGGTTAGAAGGACATCATCATTATGTCCATTTACTGGCTCAAACACAATCGGGAGAGTGTCGTTGGGAAATTTCTCCCGGTGCAGACGAAATGGATCTGCCTAGATCTTTCGTCCCATGGTCCCTTGGTTCCTTTTTTAATGCCCTCAAAACGTAGGGCAGACCGCCACTCCTGCAGAAACTTATCATAGGGTGTTCCATTGCATTCAACGAGGAAGACTTTCTACTGTTCCTTGAATGGCTTTAGATACATTCGCAGCTGGATGTCCATTAGTCGCTCATCCGTTGCTCGATAAACTTTTTCTACGAACTACAAAAATGGAAGAAAGCCAGCTCTTATGTGGTAATAAGCACTGCTTTCAATCATTTTTTACGTGTTTTTCCTTACTCGTTTTTTAAGTCCTGACAGTCGTCCTTGGTCTGTAAGATGAGCTGCCAGGTAGTCTACCTCCCTTGATCCTTAACAAATACTGTTGTGTGCTTGGATTTTTCGAGAGGTAACCGATGAGTTACCTCTCGATAAAGGGCCAAGTCCTTGTCAGTTGACTGTTTAATGCATTGGTGGGGACCCAGACAGTAGATAGGATCTCTGAGCACCAGTTTTTTTAGTATTTCCTTCTTGATGCCGGTAGGCTAGCAGAGGAATGGAAGTCTATAATTGACCTCTTGAGAGTTCACTTCTAACGGATTGGTCTTAGGGTTTCTGTTCAAGCTAGTTGAGACAAGTGGCCTGCACACTCTTTCAACAGCCTTTGCAGGCTAGGGTTTCTTTGCACCATGGTTCAACTAAAATAGATGCTGGCTACAGTAATATTTTTCTTTTCTTTCGGGTTTCAAGCACAGTTCCCACTGGGCCGCATGTGCCATTTACAATTGCTCATGTTCTCCATATTGATTTGCTTCTCTGTACTGTCGCATTGCCAATATCTAATTGGATGAAAAGCTACCTGAAAACCCCCCCCCCTCCTTCCTCACATATCCATTCAAAGCCACCAGATATTGAACCATCAAAAGTCACAATGCGTTTTATCAAGATCATAGAAGAACACATGGTGAGCTTTGGAAACATGACCCGCTCATTGGGGTTTGCACAGCACAATTGCAAAGAAATCCTTAAAAACTCTCACAAGAAGGTTTTTGGGATAAACCACCGCCTTGCGGTAATTGAAGCCTTCATCACAGAAAATACATGTCAAAGTTTCTGAAAGAAAATCAGATCTCTATTTAGTTCTCTATGGTGAACACTGAAAACAGAAGAAACAGTACGTGCCTGTGGGTATGATGAGACGGAAAAATTGCTCGATTACTTGTCTAACATAAGCAGACATTTTATAACATTTTGTTCATCTTGCTTTACTTTCTGGTTGCTCTCCAACACATCATGCTGAGCGTTTTTTGTGCGTCATGCAAAACCCATGACATTGCCTCACGCGAGGAGGCGTGGCTTATTGGTAACTGAAGTTGCATTGCAAATCAGAGCTTCCAGATTCGAGGCCCCGAGCGGCGAAAAACTTCGGAACTCACAGCCAAAAATGACCCTTAGAAAGGGCAATGTCCGAGTTCCAAAAAGGAGAAAACGACGTAACACAAGAACAGAAGCTAAAATATGATTCATTCACATCTCTAAAGTAATAGTCCCACTGAGGAACACCGTCTGAGCCCAAGAATGGGAGAACGGAGGTAAACATAAAAACCCCAGCTAAAAAATGAGATGGTGGACATATCAAAAACAGAAGTCCCGCAGAGGGGCATTAAACAGCAAGAACAAAACCTGAAAGGAAGCGGGGTGTCAACTTGTGTTGCATCACTGACTATTTTGGGAAAAGCAAACGTTTCCAAGTGTGGCTAAGGGCCCTGTGAGCCTCCCAATAGGTTTTCAATCTGGGTTCAGAGTCGAGAACAGTGGAAGGGGAGCCTGCTTGGGCCAAAGGTAGCTAATATGACTTCCTCCCCAAAAAGGAAAATCTGGTCCCCCAATTTCTTTTATTGTGATAAATTTTCGTATTTTTGGAAGGGAACAGATCATTTCACAACTTCAAATATTCCTGTGTGATTAAGACAGGCGGTTGAACATACATATTTTGCATTCACTTAATTCATTTTTTACGAAAATATTTTTACCATTTATGAAAAATCAAAACCTTGCAAAAATGTAAGATAAAGATATTCTAAAGAGCAAGTATCCAGTCCTTCAGGTAGCAGATCTTCAGGTTTCCTTCAATATAAAGAACTAGATACCGTGACTTTTTAATGCAGAAGGCATACAGACATTTTTCAATACATCTCCTTCACTATTCTTTATTGATCCAATCAAAGTCGTGTAATCAATGAAGAAATAAGATTAAATGGTACTTTCTTTCATTTCTCTTCATTCCCATTTCTTCAACATTTTGAACAAAAAATAACAATGACCCTATTCCAAATTGTCGTTTCTCACTTGGAGATTTTTTATTTTTTGGTTTCCAACGTCATTTCCCCCCAGCAATTGAGGCTCAGATGGTGCCCTTCAGAGGGACTTGGCAGTCAGGATTTCTTGGCCGGATCCTCTTCCTGATGCCAACCAATGGCCTTTCTTTTTTTGTAAAGTTCCAAATTCTCCTCGGCTGCTTGGGTGATCGAACCAGAAACCCCTGGATTACTGTGCAACTCCACTAACCATTAAGCCACGGCTCCTCTTGACGATTAAGGGGGAAAGCAGATACGTCACATATGCCAAGCTTTGCCATCATCATCATGTTCCGTCGAGTCGACTGCGACTCCTGGTGACATCATGCACGATTTGTCTCCACTTCACTCTGTCCCGTACATCTTCTTTCAACTGTCCAAGATTTCTTCCCGTGGCTTCTCTGACACCGTTCATCCATCTTTGTTGTGGCCTCCCTCTTCTTCTCTGTCCCTCACATATTGCTAGCATAAGATCTTTTTCCAGGCAGCCATCTTTCCTCATCACGTGTCCAAAGAATCTTAGCCTTTGTTTTACTATTCTTCCTTCCAGAGATAATTCAGGTGCTATTTTCTCAATTACAGATTTGTTTGTTTCCCTTCTAATCCAGGGAATCTTTAACACTCTTCTCCAGCACCATAATTCGAATGCATCTATTCGTTTTCTATCTTGTTTTCTGATCGTCCAACTTTCACATCCGTACATAGCTATAGGAAAAATCATAGTCTCTACTATTCGAATTTTGGTCTTCTTTGAAATGTCATTACTCTTGATAACTTTATCCAAATTTGATAAAGCAGCCCTCGCCATAGCTAGTCGTCTCCTGATTTCTTCACTTGATCCCCCTTCCTCACTTATCAGACTTCCTAGAAAGTTGAAAGCATTGACAACTTCAATATTTTCTCCATCTATCCTAAAATCTCTCAGTCCACTGGTAGTCATTACTTTTGTCTTTTTAATATTCNGATGAGGACCAAATAATACCGAAGGGGAGTCATCGGGCTGGAAAGAGTGGCAAGTCGTCAGCAGGCGCTGTCTACCGAAAGAGACATATTCCACTTTTCATTTTTTTTGTCAACCTATCTTTCCTGCTTTCCGCGTATCCTTGTAAGAACTTTCTTGTTTTCTCTCTGCCAGGCTTGCAAGTTTTTATTGGGTTGCTTGAAATAAATTCCAAATAAATTTAAATAAATTTTGAATTTAATAATAACAGCTCTTCAATAACATGGGAAGCATCGTAGTATGATATCCAAAAGCATAATAGGATTAGGAAATCGCCGCTTGTAGATGAGGCATAATTTCAAAGAACGCATAGTTTACAGGACAACAAAGTTCCTTTAGTTTCTGAAAGGTCTTTAAATGATCTCTTTAAGACCTCTTCTTTGCTCTCAGGTTCTGTGTAGCAGTTGACTGCAATGCTCCAATTCACAAGTCCCTGTGTATGATCAGGTTGCTTCTATTAGTTTACATGATTGCAATTTTCTCACAGTCCTCAACTTGCAAGTTTAAATTGTAAAAATTGTATTTAATTTGTAAAATACTCCTCCAATACATTTACAGACCTAAATCTGGCACTTTGATTGCACATCCTTGCTTTTCTCAATCTAAGTTTAGAGCTTCCTTTACCTCCAGTAAGACACTTAAACTTATAGGTTTGATTACGGTACTCGCAATAGCTCAGACTATCGAATCTGTGGTCTATTTAAATGCAAACGAAAATAGACCAAGATTTTAGATTACCTGCGGCTAACGCAGGTCTCAGAAGAGAAAAAATTATTGTTATTGTTCTTGGAAAATTTTGGTGACGACAAAGTTTAAAATATTGACCAAACAAAGCCTCCCAAGACTATGAAACTTTGTAGGAACATGCAGAAAATTCGTTAAGATAATATTACAGGCTGGATGCCATAGTTACCATTATTACATTTTTAATCAAGTAATTAAATATTTTCAGCCCAAAACTTTCACAATAACAAGTAAAAATTGTTTGTATTGTGCTTAGACGTGGTTGGCTCAGTAGTTAAAACAAAAAGTTTACAGTCATGGCCGGTGCTCAAGGCAGGCTCAAACAAAAGTTGTTTTCACTGTTTAAAAAAATTCTACTGTCAAACCCCACAGGACAACTTTTTCTTTGAGATTAATAGCCGCAGTTCTTAAGAAATTATGTATTTTGTTTCAATTCATCCTTTTTTCTCCTGATTAATTTTCTCGCTTTTTGTCTTCTCTCTCACTGCTGGTGTGGTGGTTGCCAAAGTTGACATTTCGTTTGTCGTATTAAGCTCAGTCGTTGGTCCTTAAAAGTCATGTCACATACCCAACTTTGTGTTCGTTGGACTTATCTACTTTTTCACAAGTGTAAATTGCACTTATCTGGTTATTCCCAAGTACTATGTTACTATCAGTCCGATAACTCGTTAAATAATTGCTTTTTAGGACAACGTACGGAACACAAACTTTGAAATACGTACTTGGCTCTAGGGGGCATAACTAAAAAATACAAAGTGACTTGTCTGGTTTTCCCTTGCAGTAAATGTAGGACGGGGGTAATAACGAATTTTGTCATTAACTCAGTCCTACGTTTACTTAACTAATCACAAGATACTGTCATTGCTTTTTTCATATTGGTCCATTAGCATTCATTGCTTGTGCTCGTTTCGAAAAGCAGGATGGGAGGAGGTATACACAATAAAATGGGTGTTGTATGGTGAAAATTGTTAACGATGCAGAGCGACCCGAGAAGGAGGGCCGATATACACACATGCGCAAGATGAAGGAGGATGAAAAAGAGCACGAGGCACGGTTACAAGAGAGATGTTGTATGCGTCACATGCACAACGGTCACAGGTGATACAAATGAGAAACATATAGTTTTTACCTTGGCTTTAAAAATACAAATGTTCTCTTCATTCCCAATCCCTTTCAATACAAAAAGAGAGTTCACAGAAAGCACTGTTTCCCCCCAGACAGACCACAATGGTACATTTTGTGACCAAAAATGCAAAAAGGGGAATATTAACTTCTTGTTGAAGGTATGAAATTTTGACCACTAGTTTTTTCAAGCAATTTCGAATTTTAACACACATAAATCACAAGCCGTTAACTTATGTCGTTCCCCATATTACAAAAGCTTTGTTACGACGTGAAAGTATACCAGCAGATCAACGATTGTGCATCAAACTGAGATATTTAGTGACGAAGACTACCATTGCTAGTGGTTTTCGCGTTGGCCCGACCACGATTGAGAGGATAATACATGAAGCATCCAGAGCCACTTGTGTCAAATGTCCTGCAACTATTGTTATCACAACCGTTGTAAGGAAGGACTGGTTACAATGAATATGGTGCTATTTACAGAAAATATGTTAATTTTTTTATCTTCATGGTTTGTATAGGTAATTATATAGTGTTTTATCAAATATTATAACGAAAAAATATTCATGAATGTAGGTAACACTTTGACGAAGTCAATTTCTAATTAACTTTATTCTATGGCAATTNACGATTGTGCATCAAACTGAGATATTTAGTGACGAAGACTACCATTGCTAGTGGTTTTCGCGTTGGCCCGACCACGATTGAGAGGATAATACATGAAGTATCCAGAGCCACTTGTGTCAAATGTCCTGCAACTATTGTTATCACAACCGTTGTAAGGAAGGACTGGTTACAATGAATATGGTGCTATTTACAGAAAATATGTTAATTTTTTTATCTTCATGGTTTGTATAGGTAATTATATAGTTTTTTATCAAATATTATAACGATAATTAACTTTATTCTATGGCAATTGTAATTAAATCCACTTCATTAGATTAAAACCTGAAAATGAGTAACATTTTTTTTAGATTTAACAACAACAATCAACATATTCAAAAAAGTAAAAATTAAAACAAAGTAGTAATTTTACACAGTGTATGGCTATAATACACACTTCAGTAACGATTAGTAAGATACAACCATAAACTGGCCAATTTAAATCAGGCAAAAACATTAATCTTCAAATGTTGTCTCTAAGAAATACATCCTTGCCAAAGGATTCCAGCCTTTTTCATGTCTTTACATGCTGATGATGCCACAGTGCTTGTCCAATTGAAAGTTATATTCTTAAATATCCTCTTTACATTGGCTTAAAAAGCGATTCATTCTGGGTGAACTACAGGAGGATCAGAAAAAATTGAACGTTTTTAACTCCTTTCTATTCTTTTTGGATCAATCTGATCACAAAATACGCCCATTTCAAGCATGGATAAAAATGCAGTCCTTTCTGTTCCATTCCAGTCCGATCTACCTAATTGGAAATATAGCTTGTCAAAGCTTCATGCCTTTGTCAAATAAGTACGGCAGACACTTTAGTCAAAAGACCCAAACTGTAAAATATACTAGTTTGAATTCAATTCAATCTCAGAAATTACCTAAGAGCATCTTTACGATACTCTCATATTTCTTGAAACAAATTTGTTGGTAATACTGTTTAATGATTCCACTTCAAAGTTTGAGCTACACATTTGGGTGAAAATTTCATCTTCAGTTACAATTTCCGTGTCCTTTATCAACTCAGTGTGAGTTTGTTTCTTCATGCAACATCCTTGCTGAAATGAAAACAAAGATATAATTGATACGTATTTTTGTTACCAGACTTCAGGCAAATAAATTAGCACATGGTTGGCAAATATTGTATTTTATCCAGCGATGGATAACTTTAATTCAACAGTTTCCAATAATATACTGCATCCAAAGAAGTATCTTCATCTAGCAATTTCATTTTCTTGAGGTCATGGTGAACAAGTGTCAATTAAAATCATGAATTATTCAGAAGATCTAGGAATGGCATAATTAAAAACAGGATGTTCTGGAGATAGATTGATAAAATTTGATATGCATGTAACGGCCTAAAACTATAACCTCGAATGATAGAGTGTTTGCTGCAGAGAACGTTCTCCAGGACTGAGCATGCACATACTGTGACACATACCGTGGTTCAAAGGAGAGTGGATCCAATCCTGAGGATAACAGCAGACAAGCTAAAAGCTTTCGAAGAAATGGACAGCTCCGTATGTCAGAATACTTCCAAACAAAATGAAGTGTTCCACGAATATGAGGAAGCAGTTGTTGAGGAGAAGGGACACAGTTAAAAAGGATCAAACAAGTGGCGAACACAAGATTTCTTGTTCAGAATAAATATTCTTGGAGCATCTAAAAACCATTACACCTAATGATGTTGCAAAAAAATTCGGCATTCATAAATCTCTGATTTGCAGGTGGAAACAGAAAAAGTGAAGTCTGCTCTGGGCACAAGAAAATGCTGATGAAGGGTCGTTCAAGCAACAGACATCGGCAAGTATACAAGAAACCGCACGAACGTTCCTGTGATGTGCGCGAGAAGGGGTTAAAAGTGTAGTTTTCTTGGGTCTGTATGACGAGGGAAAGTATTCGGAAAGAAGTTAAGCCACATGGAAGCAGGATTCAGAAAAGTCCCGTCACCCAATTCATCAAGCAACGAAAAGGTAAAGTTATGGTGTTCTCAGGGAAAGAAATACCCCGACTGGTCAAAGTGTCTCGGATATATAATGCAATGGCACAGTACACTTCGCGACATTTTAATTAAAACCAAGAAAGGATAGACAACCGACGAGTCCAAATGGGCCAGCTTCAAGCCTAATCAACTCTTTGATATAGACCAGGTGAGACTCCACTTGATTAAGAGACAACATAAAAACTTATTTTTCAAATAATAGAAGACGAGAGCATCGTGTATGGGTCAGTAAAGCAGGTAGTTGCTTGGATAAGCAACAATGCACCTTCCGAATTTGTTTTTCAGCTAAAGACATAACAAATCGAATTGAAATAGTCTTCGGAGGGATTGGCAAGAGAATTTATTAAAATGAGAAGAAATCACAAGGGCGTCGATGTCTACTAGCAATAGAATGGTTGTATCTATATAGATATTAATGTTCAGTAGGTAACATCTACATTGAGAAATGCTATGGGTGTAGTTGATGACGATACTGAATTTGTTCTTTAATGTGACAATCTAAACACCTAAACAAGCCAGTAATTCTAAGAAGCAGTTGGTTTGGTAATTTAAACGCAATAGATATATGTTAGCCAGTTGATTCTGGATTTAGTCAGATGCTGAAAGCAACGGTAAAAATAATGTAAGATGGATGACTTGAAATGGATGAAGACATTGACATATTAACGTCCTTGAAAATAAATTGGACACAAAGCAGCGAAGAATCCTTATAATACACTGGGCTGGAGGTGCTTGGAAACTTCAAAGAGACAAGTACAAGGAACCAAGATATCGATGCTTTGAGAGAATGGGATCCCTTAACACAGCAGAAGGATTAAGTGTTGATAAAGTCTATCCAGAGGGATTGCAAGTCTATGTAGAGCCTCCATCTTTGTCATTTGGTGGATCCGACAACACCACAGACCCCTTTGTACCTGAACCAGCACCTGAAGAAGTGAATATGATGACCTCTATGATAATGAAGAACTATCTGACTATGCAGGCCTGTTGCAAGATTAGGAGCCTGTCGCCTTTCCAAAAAACAGAGAATACGGCAGCCTGGTTGTTAAACGCTAGAACAGGTGCACTTTATGATGACTGGGACACTGGAACAACCAGTTGGCACAACAAGCTCAATGATGAGTATCGAGTACTATTTAGAGACACCTCCCAATATTATATAACGCTAAACGATATTGATGGCGTAGACATAATTTTACTATAAATGATTTCAATTAACTTTTTTTGCCAATAGTTATAAAAAACATTTTTTGTTAATTTTTATTTGGATAAGATTATAGCTTTTGACTTTGATATTCCTGAGGGGTTTTTTCGTGACAATCTGTGTTTATATTTAACAAAGATAGCTGAACTTCAAAACAATAAGTCAATTTCAGGTCTCGAAAATAAAAAAAAACAATAAGAAACTTTCAGTACGCCAAATTTACTAAGTGCTCACCCAAGTTTCTTGTGAACAAAACCCCGAAAAACAAAGAGTAGTCATGCAGACTTAACAAAGCAGGGCACCCACAGCCAAATTTGGTCTTGCTTTGTTTTCAATCAAAATTCACTTTGTAAAAGTAGTTATCAGTGGTACATTACTCAACAAGGTAGTACAAATACAACTTAAGTTTTTATATAAACAAAATAAAATACTCTCCCAAACAGAATTTGTCAGGGTGATGAAAACGTCAATGTGGAAATTTAATTCATCCTTCAGCCTTGGGTACCGCCATTCCTGTTTCTGGTTCATTCAATGTCATAAGCCCCAGGAAACTAAAAATAATCCAAAACGTTTTACAAAATCAAACAAAAAACATTACTTTTAAAGATTCTCCTCTGGGAATCAAAATATTTTCCACTTGATACAACACGTTATCTCAAATGTTATACATCCAGATAGATTGTTCTCGGACTTTCAAATTTTATTGAACCTGGCGTAACCCAAAGACAGCCAATAACGAAAGCAAAATAAACATATTTCCAAACCTTAAGTAAATCCCAATATACTATCTAAAATGAACAATCCCATCATTTAATGCTTGACTCGTGTAATCCTCTCTTACCTTCCTTTCTTTCTACAGCTTCAACATTCCGACCCAGACTTGCTTATCATATGCATTACTTCTCCACACTTTGGAGCACCAAAAGGCATGGCATCCAAAAGTTCATTTATTGGATATTCGCAAGTTAAAAGAATTCTTTTGCAGTGGTCTTATTAAATACATTTATCTCGAAATACAAATGGGGTCCCCGCCCCTGATTCCAAAAAAAAAGTGGAATGGAATTTTAGTGGATACAAATGACGTGTTTACTGCCCAAAATACTGTTTTCTAATCTAGAATGAGGCTGCAACTGATTCCTCAAAGGAAATCCATAGAAAAATATTATTATTTTCAAATTATAGCACTCATAGGTTTGTATCGCACAGGAATTTCTTTGGCCATATTTTTTAGAATGCAATTATGTGTTGTGAGTGCCTCTGTGCTTATCTTTTTCATCTTCCATGTCTATGCAACAACGAGTAAACATTCTGAGGAGGAGACTGAGCAATTCTCTCAGAGCATTGAAGGTACGTGGAAATACCAAAAAGAATAGCAAAGTCAATATTTTAATGGGTGACTTCAAGAAGGCTAAAGTAGATCGTTATAATGAGAGAGTAACTCAATTTAGGCAAAATAGATTGTTTAGATTCGATCAATAAAATTGTTTGATGAGCTTTATGGGAGTAACACTGGCGGTAATGAAACACCAGATGCGGAGGAAAGCCAGAAGTTTTGGACTGGAATTGGGAGTGACGAAAAACAACATAATGGGGAGGCTGAATGGTTAGAACGTTTGAGGGAAGAATGCAACTACCCAAAACAGGATGAACTTTTTGTTACTAAGGAAATGGTCATTAAGCAAGCTAGAAAGATCCCCAATTGGAAGGCACCAGGGAGAGATGGAGTCCAAGGGTACTGGATAAAACGGTTATCCAAGTTACATGAACGAATTACTGAGCAGTTTAATAGGATCTTAAACGCGAATGGGCAAGTACCTGAATGTTTAAATTTCGGCAAAACAGTCCTGTATCAGAAAGATACCACTAAAGGCAATGCAGTTGATAATTACCGACCAATCTCATGCCTTCCACTAATGTGGAAATTGCTGACTAGAATTATATCCGAACGCCTTTATAAGTTTTCAGAGGACGAAGATATATTCCCTGATGAACAAAAAGGTTGTAAGAGAAACAGTAGGGGGACTAGAGGCCAGTTGTTGTTAGACAAGGCGATCCTGAGAGATTGTAAGCGACGGAGTACAAATCTGGCATTGGCCTGGATCGACTATCGTAAAGCGTATGATATGATCCCAGACAGCTCCATCGATGAGTGCCTAGAATTGTTTGGAGTTGCTGAAAACACTAAAGAGTTCCTGCTTAATATATGAAAAAATGGAAACTATAACTAAGTTCTGGTGGGACGTCACTTGGAATTGTACAAATTAAGAGGGGTAATTTACAGGGTAATAATTTGTCATCCTTATTGTTTGTTTTATGTATAATACCACTGACATTGATTTTAAGAAAAGTTAAATTTCATTATGAGTTTGGAGACAAGATCACACGACTTAATCATTTGTTGTTTATGGACGATTTGAAATTGTTCGGGACGTCTCATGGCCAAATTGATTCTCTCGTGAATACAGTGCATATGTTTAGTGAGGATATTGGGATGGAGTTTGGGGTTAAAAAGTGTGGTGTATTTATTTAAAGAAGGGTGAGGTTGATAAGAAAAGTAGTAAGGGAATAACTCTCCCAGATGGAAAGGTAATGAAGACAATTGATGAGGATGGGTACATGTATTTAGGGATATTAGAGTACGATAATGTAAAAGAAAAAGAGATGAAAGATCAATTTGTCAAAGAATATATTAGGCGTACCAGACTGATAATGAGATCAAAGCTTAATGGAAA
>RDPX01000396.1:486469-513916 GCA_003991215.1 Morbakka virulenta
TGACATTGATTTTAAGAAAAGTTAAATTTCATTATGAGTTTGGAGACAAGATCACACGACTTAATCATTTGTTGTTTATGGACGATTTGAAATTGTTCGGGACGTCTCATGGCCAAATTGATTCTCTCGTGAATACAGTGCATATGTTTAGTGAGGATATTGGGATGGAGTTTGGGGTTAAAAAGTGTGGTGTATTTATTTAAAGAAGGGTGAGGTTGATAAGAAAAGTAGTAAGGGAATAACTCTTCCAGATGGAAAGGTAATGAAGACAATTGATGAGGATGGGTACATGTATTTAGGGATATTAGAGTACGATAATGTAAAAGAAAAAGAGATGAAAGATCAATTTGTCAAAGAATATATTAGGCGTACCAGACTGATAATGAGATCAAAGCTTAATGGAAAGAATAAGATTCGTGCAATAAATACGTGGTCAGTGGCAGTTTTAAGACATGGCTCAGGAATACGGACGTGAAGAGTAGATGAATTGAAGATCTTGATAGGAAGTCACGTAAAATGCTTACAATGTACAAAGGTTTCCACCCAAAACGTGATGTTGACCGCCTATATATGAATAGTCGTCAAGTGGAAGGGGACTAATAAATTGCGAAGACACAGTTAGAAGCGAAGAAAATAGTATAGGTTTTTACTTCAAGAACTCTGAAGATTCATTGCTACAAGCAGTGAAATATGTTGGCATTGTTGAGCATCAAACCTCTGTTGATAAAGATGACTTCAAAAATTCAATTACAGAGAAAAGAAAAGACAACTGGTGTGGTAAGCAAATGTACGGACAGTTCGTTAGAGATCAAAATGAGTCTACTGATAAGGAGAAAACTTGGAGTTGGATAGTAGCATCTGATCTTAAGGCACTAACGGAGGCGTTGATATTTGCTGCTTAAGAGCAAGCTATTAGGAAAAATTACATCAAGTTCCATATTGACAAGACTGAAGATTCCCCTAATTGTAGAATGTGCGGGGAAAGAGGAGAGACGATAAGCCACCTGGTGAGTGAGTGTAGAAAGCTGGCTCAAAAGGAGTATAAACGACGCCATGACAATGTTGAAAAAGTAGTACACTGGAAGCTTTGTGGCAAACTGAATTTCGATAAAACTGAAAATTTGTATGAACACACCCCTCAGACAGTGATAGAGGATGACAGTCACAAGCTTTTGTGGGACACGAACATTCAGTGTGACAATATTATTGAAGCAAGGAGGCCAGATTTAGTCATTGCGGTTAAAATTTCAAAAACTGCAGTTATTGTTGATTTAGCTAAACCAGGGGACAAAAGGATCCAGGAAAAAGAGCAAGAAAAGATTGAAAAATACCAGAACTTAAAAAGAGAAATTCAAAGACTTTGGAGTCTTAAGAAGGTTGTAGTGATTCTAATGGTCTTTGGGGCCCTTGGAAGCATAACCAAGAACTTTGAAAAGTATATAGAGAAACTAGGAATGCAGATAAATATGACACTGACCCAAAAAACTACACTATTAGGAACAGCAAGAATTTTAAGAAAAGTACTGGAGTAGTGAATTAGGGAAAGAATCTGAGAGACCTTTGGTTACTTGTTGTAACTGGCTCTCTTACAAATACTCGGTACAACATCTGCCTCGGCTGAAAACAGCTTTTAAAGATAATAATAATAATAATAATAATAATAATAATAATAATAACAACACTGTAAAAAAAAATAAAAATAATAATAATACTGTAAAAAAAGCCTCCGCGTTCGATTTCCTAAACGGGCAAAACGACTTTAGAACTTTGGAAATTTACGAAAGAAAAATTCCATTTATTGGCGTGAGGAAGGGTATCCAGTCAAGCAATTCCTCACTGCTACAACTAGATTCCTTCTAAAGGGCATCGTCTGAACCTGGGAAAAATGACAGTAAAATTATTACAACATACAAATAAATTATAGTTTCACATGTAGGGTAACTGGGGCTAGGGTGTTCTAATTAGCCACAAAATATGCATCGTTTTGTTTAGTTTTATTAAATTAAATAAGTTCAATAACTCAAAGAAATTTGATTAATTAAATAACTTTACAAATAAAATTCATTAAAAAATGTAACAAATAAAGAAATTAAGAACTCAAATAAATTTGGTAAATCAAATAAATTTAATAAATCAAATAAATTTAATAAATAAAATAAATTTAATAAATCAAATAAATTTAATAAATCAAATAAATTTAATAAATCAAATAAATTTAATAAATCGAATAAATTTAATAAATGAAATAAATTTAATAAATGAAATAAATTTAATAAATGAAATAAATTTAATAAATCAAATAAATTTAATAAATCGAATAAATTTAATAAATGAAATAAATTTACTAAATTAAATTAATATAATAAATTAAATAAATTTACTAAATTAAATAAATATAATAAATTAAATAGATATAATAAACTAAATAAATATAATAAATTTAAAAAATTTAATAAATTTAATAAATTTAATAAAGTATATAAGTTTGATAAATGAAATAAATTAATAATAATTTAAATAAATAATATAAATTAAATAAAAATTACAAGTTTAGTAAATAAAATAAATTTATTAACTTTATTTACTTTATTAAATTTTTACTTTACTACAGGACATAAAGGCAGACAAAATCAGTCTTAAAACTGAATTTTCTTGACAAACGTCTGAAGATATCAAAAAGTTGATGAAACAAAATTTGTTCAGAATGGCCAACTTTTGCGGATAACATAAAAAAAATATAGAAAACTAAAGAGTGTATAGCCTGTCATGCTCTTGTGATTGGTAGATTGCAATGTTGATTTGTTTTATTTGCCTGGATGATGGTCCAAATCCCACTCTAATATTAACATAAATTAACATAAATTTTCCATTTTATGTTTATCAACATGAGGTGTAAGTGGGATGGTACACTTTTTATTTTTTAAAGCTTATGGTTCAACTCGTTCCACATCTTTGTGTGGACGTCTATTTCTTTGTTTACTAAATTTTTTAACTTTAAGATAAGATTAAAAATGTTTGAAAAGAAAAGAAAATCGAAATGGAAGGGACAGCCTTGTTATTGGAAAGGGATGAGGAAAATTTGGTTGAAGGTTTTTAGTTTTTTGGGGTTTTGTTTGTCCTGGCAAACAACATAGTTGGAGGTTGATAGCAACTATCAGTGTGACTGTCTTGATCAAAACTAAGAGTCCATACTTTCAATAAGTAGCATTGAAAATAAGTAAAATGAAACAAAATAACACAAAAGTTGCTAAATTTCTTGATAAAAACGTTCACGTTCAAAAGAAAACTAAGAAAGAGGCCCAATTCTGTGTCTGTGTATGTGGTGTTGATCATTTACACATTAAAAAAGCTACTGGGGCTGAGGTCAGAATATTCCATGGAACTTGTAGTCCCGTTGAAGAAGCTTTGAGGAATCACACGAAAATACAAAGCACATGAAATTTGAACCTTGTCCTCGTTAAAATCATTAAAGTTATTTTCCGGTACCTATCAATCGTATCATGTGACAACTTGTGAAGAGCGGAAGAATTCAGACACTCCCAACGGATGTCGGTGGGCTCTTCCGTGTCCATTGTTCATTTCAAATCACACGAGGAAACTTTTTATAGTTGTTTCTCATTGGATGAAAGACCTTTGTTTCATCTGGACGGGGACGATCAGGTGATGTTGCAAGAGGTTTCCCTCAACGCACAACACAATTAGGATCGCTTAAGTCAAGAAATCTTCAATTCATCTGGCAACACCGCCAAGGAGCATTGAAAACGATGAAGGTAGTGTCATTAATTTTGGTTTTGGGCTTCTTTTTGTCCCATGGAAGTGCAACCCCAGAGAGAGGAGCACAGTTACGTCTTACAGACAAAGGACTGAAGTATGGTAAGAAATATACCTAATTAAAACATTGATTATTATGCGACAGGGGGAAAGTTAGGTGAAGTATCTCTGCTTGTTGTGGTTAGTTTCTCATGTTTACATGTTAGAATGACCTCATGTTTGAATTGACAAAGATGTAATTTGCTTTAATTAAGATCAGTGGCCAAATGTTATTGAGGATGTCAGTGAAAATAGCTACAGGAAGAAAACACAGCCAAACGGTACCAGATAAGCGTTTTTACTTGTTACTAGTGATTATTCTTACCATAGGATAACGCTCAGTGTCTTCCAGAAGCGGGTCACGAAATCACAAAATTCCTTTCAATAACAAAGGTCATTTGTGAGCGTTGGTGATTTAGTACAGTGGTCCCCAACCTTTTGTATGTCAAGGACCGGTTTCAAAGTTTAAGAACTTCCTGAGGACCGGTGCTTGGATATGTGTCAGATTTACAAATTACAACTTAAACATGGGTCTCTAAGTCGTTATATTTGAACTAGTTCAGGTTCTTACAAAATATATACATCAATAAAAGTAAAAAGGAAAACCAGAAACAC
This sequence comes from Morbakka virulenta, assembly GCA_003991215.1. NCBI lineage: Eukaryota > Metazoa > Cnidaria > Cubozoa > Carybdeida > Carukiidae > Morbakka > Morbakka virulenta. The sequence continues at coordinate 490,895 of RDPX01000396.1, forward strand.
TAAAATATATTTAAATTTAAACACAAAAAAATAATGCTGCCATCCCTCAGCCCGGTAGGAATTTCTCTATGGCCCGATGTTGGTTCGCGGCCTGATAGTTGGGGACCGCTGATTTAGTAGTAAGTTCGTCACTCCAGCTGGAGCTGGGGGCTCTCTCCACGTCACCACTCGTGTTAAGGGAACAAGCGAGTTAACTCGGCCGAAACTTAAGCATTTGGTAAAATTAAAGATGCATTATTTCTTACAAATTTAGCCTTTATAACAGTTTTGTCATACACTTATTTGTATTTCAGTTTTATTTAAATATGTTTATGGTTTTAAGTAAACAAACAAAATATTTTAAAAGTATCTAAAGGGACCTGGGGATCGAAATAGCATTTTCAGTAGCCATTCTGGAGCATGGGGATAAGGACGCTCGCATGCTGGGAAAAAACAAATGCAATTTTAGCTGGGTGGTGTTATTGTGTTATGACGTAGCCTGAAACTACTGGTTACAGGAATGATAAAAGAAACCGGGTGAACAGTTGTACGTTTTGCTGTCGTTCGAACTGCAGAGCTTAAACATTTGGTGCAGAACAGAAAGACGCGACGTGAATAAATTTCTGATGTTTACTTGTGTGGCACGTTTTTTTAACTTGAAAAAAAAACTTCGAATACGTTTTTCTGAGTGCATTCTGTGCGTTACGTGTGGCAAGTTGCTCATAGAAATTTTCAAGGTTTACTTTTACTCGCAAGAACTTTGAAAATGTAATAAAAATTGGGCAACATCGAATACACTGCCCCCCCCCCAAATATACCCAGACCAACGGTCGAAAAACTGGGGACTGGATTTGGTGCTGGTAGATGACCATTGGTAATTACTGATTTTAGATTTTGGGAAAAGCGCGAATGGAACTTACTGTGAGAGCTTCAAGGATAGTTCGGAAAAAAAGAGAAATCGGCAGGCGAATATCACCAGGTATCATTAACCATTGTTTGCAAAAACAGTTCCCTTTCACAACGATTTCGATGGCGTCAAGTTAAAGTCAGTGCAATTTTAGGTCGGTATTTGTATCTTGGCTTTCACCTTCAACCGCAGTGCCACTTGAAAAGCAAAACAAAAAACAAAGTTACTTTGTTGAAGGTGAGGATTCTTTGAGGCGAGAAGAATAAAACCACTTAAGATTTAAAAGCATTTTGAGTTGTGAGGAAGAGGAAAACAATGAGGTGGAAAAGTGTTTCGCACATTTTGTAAAAGAAGGGACCATCGTAAACAACTTTGCTTGCTTGTAAAGTATCGGCAACACTGAAATAACGGAACCCAAATTACCGTTTAAATTGTTCCTCCGCTCCTGTAATTTTAGCACGTTAAAGTTTAAGGTTTAACATCGGCAATGGTGATAGCATTTTAGCAGTCTAAAAGAAGTCATCTTGTACTTTGACAGGCCGTTGTTACAATGCAATCTTCTGTCATGCATGTCGTGCATGTTCCCATCGATGAAATGAATCCCATGTGGCAGCTCATTTGCAGCATTGCTGTGTTCCTCGTCATGTTCAAAGGTATCGCCACAGAACAATTGACACAGACAAGGAAAGATTAATGTGGCTTTTGTTCAAAACAGTTTTTAAACCTCACGCCAGGGGAAGCGTGAAGATAAGGATAATCCATGTGGAATTTCTAGTGTCACGATCCTGGTACCTGTAAACACATTTCTCCAAAATAAGCGAAAACAATTTTAAAGGAAGAAAGCATGTTTTTTCCCTTTAACACCAAGAATTTTCAAAAACTAACAATATAAAGCGTAAAGGATACTATCTACTTGGCGAAAACACACGACAACAAGCTTTGCAGTAGACAACAAAAAAGCACAGACTTTAATAGGATTATTTTTGTACCATCAAGAAAAACGCCGCAAGCAACTGCAACAGAAACAACAAAAATTGGATATAAGCGATCATTATGATATCGCTTTTTTGAGTGTTTGCAACCCCAAGCAACTTCAAATTAGGGGTTTTTGTTGCTCTTCGATTTCAGATTCAAATTTGCAGCTTCGCCAATGCCTTTCATGTTCAGAAGTAAAACAAAAGCTAATTACTTGTGCCCATTGTACGCAGTCCACGGAAAAATAATTTGGAAGACCTCAACTTTTTCCTCTTGGAAATCGCAGTCGCGGGAATTCACAAATTAGCAAGGTTTTTTTTCTGCTTTGGACACTTCTATCAGTTTCTGATTTGAAGGTTGCAGCCAGAGCATCAGTTCAGATTTACTTTATTTGCTTGCAGTAGAATGAAAAGTTTCGGGTAACTTTTTAAAAACATCCTTGTTCGCAACCACATGTTATCACATACATGTTGAAGCATTTAGACAATTAAAAAGTTTTCATCATCCGTCAATCCATTCAAATAGCCATTCTTCTTTTCATTTAACACTTGTCTTCCAATCACGGCCTTTGATAGGTTTTCGTCTCGAAGCATTTCTGCAGCATGCTTGTTCGAAGTTTACCTTGTCTTTTTGTTAAATGTGAGCTCCATTGACTAACGCTTAAATCCATTACCTTGACAAGATTGCTTCTGTTTTGTCGCAAACCGGGTCTCATTGATGGAACCCATGATAAACAATGGGCCCATTTTTGTCTTTCACAGATATCCATCTATGAAAGATCCGAAGGGAAGCAGCAGATAAAAAAAGTTGGACAGAAAGCACGCAAGAGACCATAAAATGCAAGACATAAGGATCACCCCTCCAGGACCGTCCGTGGAAAGGCCCTTCCTCTTAGGTTGGTCTTCAGCCAAGCCTCAAGCATCTCGCATCTCGAGACCCCTGTCCTGCATGGTTGGATCCAATAGCCAAAGCCCCGACCAAGGAGAGACCAAAGCTCCACACTTGATCTCAGCCAAAAGGCCGAGAAACGTTTTGTCGCAAACTGCGACCACCTCTCGAGCCCCAGACCCCAAGAAACGAAATTGCTTAAATGTTTTGTCAGTACCTCCTTTGTTTTCCTTTTCCTTTTCCTTTTCCTTTTCCTTTTCCTTTTCCTTTTCCTTTTCCTTTTCCTTTTCCTTGCACAATCGAATATTTCGGTTTTATAATAAATGCGCGGCGGCGCGCTCAGAGGAAATACGGTTGTTTTGTCTTTGATAGTTCACCTGAGAAAAGAAATGCAACCCTGATTGTTCAATTGAGAAATGCTTTCTGAATAAATCTATTTAAGGGAAATTCATTATGATGCTTCTCATTCATGCAAATTTATTGATGCACATCTGCCGAAAATTGATTCGACATGAATGGTAAACGGAGAGGAAGCCCCAAGGGGATCAAATATCANTTCCTTTTCCTTTTCCTTTTCCTTTTCCTTTTCCTTTTCCTTTTCCTTGCACAATCGAATATTTCGGTTTTATAATAAATGCGCGGCGGCGCGCTCAGAGGAAATACGGTTGTTTTGTCTTTGATAGTTCACCTGAGAAAAGAAATGCAACCCTGATTGTTCAATTGAGAAATGCTTTCTGAATAAATCTATTTAAGGGAAATTCATTATGATGCTTCTCATTCATGCAAATTTATTGATGCACATCTGCCGAAAATTGATTCGACATGAATGGTAAACGGAGAGGAAGCACCAAGGGGATCAAATATCAACGATCAATTTTGAAAGTGTTTTGTAACTGGTAGAAAAAGGGAACTGCTCAGTTTCCGAAACGTAATTGTGATTTGTTTCACTGACCCATTTTTCTGCTAAAAATTTATATTTTAGACATTTTTTTGTAGTATCGATGAAAATTTAGATTTTGTTGGTTTCTTTTCTTGACATATTTTGTCAGTGAGGGTGCGGAGAGTGAAACCTACAATTGCAGCTGATCAGGTAGGTCGATTTAAACCACCACCTGCAAATCTTTTAAGGGGGGGGGTATGGTTTCATATGGAGTGATGTCAGCTCCAGTTAATTTTTGTTAAGGATATAAAAATTTAGTGAAAGTAAGATGTTTTAATTTATTCCATTAGCTCAGTCACGGACGGAATTCAAAACAAATAAAGAGCTGGAACTTTTCACCCTATTTATTAAACAAAAATTTATTCCGTACACTATCTTATAAAGTAAGAATAAAATACAACAGAATTATTTTTATGATTTTAAGATATAAATAACGAGAAAGAACTTCATTATTTTAAATTGCCTGATAAAGTCTTTTTTTCAGCGTGATAATATTGCAGGATGATTGAGTTGGTGGCCGATATCTTGTCCCAAAAATCTTAGGCCCAGAACTTTTTTTTTGGGGGGGGGTGGATTTCCTAGCACCAATGCAAAAATAGACCCCTGATTATGAGACCAACTTTTTTTCTTCCGTTTTCATCCAAGTTTTATTTGTTGGCATTAACCACATCCCGCCAGTTTACTAAATTGAGTTTTTGTGACCCTGTGGCCGGTGTAGAATCAGCTGTGAACACCAGGCACGTGATTAAACGAATTAAGCTAATTAGTTATTATCGTACATGGAATTTTTCATGTTAAAACTTGTCGCAAGAACCAAACAAACCAAACGGATCTCCAGTTCGATGATGTAATACTTTGCTTCGATGGAATGTTGTAAAATGCTGCAAAAACGTAAACGTCCCATCAGGGGTATGCCAAACAGATGTTATGACGTTTTTCTTTGATTGAAGACTTGATATTGCAAAGCATTATAAACGCAGACAACCTAAAAATTAAACACGAAGTAGACAAGATACAGTTTAAACAACAGCCCAAGAAGTTCAAATACGACGTATTACTGTGTTTAAAAACCGTTAACTCTGGTTTTTATATAGTATTGAAATTGTGGAGGCCATAGAAACAGAGAGAAATTATGTCGTTCTTTAACTTCAATAATCTCTTCATATTTGGACACGACGAAAAAAGGGGCCTCGTATAAGGAATTACATGCACATTTAAGCCCACGCGTTCTCTAATCACATGAGCAAAACAAACCAATAACCTCAAGATAATGTAAACAACGCTTGAAATTTCAATCAGTCAAAAGTTGTTATCTTTTCACACTGTGAAAGTAAAAGACGAAATACACCATTAAGCTGTGCTGGTTGAAACTGCAGTTTCGCCCTGACGAGCAAAAGTGCAAAGTATGAACGCGAAGATGGTGAAGAAGTAAGCGCTGGTATTGTTTTTTTTGTTTTGCAGTAAGTCTTTCAAAACAAAAGCTCGAACTTAAGTGTAATCACGCGTTAAAAGGAAAGGAGGAAAAGACAGTTTTTTAATATGAACTTAGCTCATGTGTGGGTTTCATTTTTCACCAGAAGATATCAAAATATCTATAGGTCAAGGTAAGAATAATTAAAACGTCGTGGCTTTATTCCTTCCAAATTTTTTCAGAAAGAAAAAATATCGGGAATAAAAAAGAAAACCTACTCCTGGAAGGTGTTTTTGAGTTAACCACAAGTGATGACAATGGTTTGTTTGTTACCGAAACTAAGGCGTCAACTTGACTGACAAAACAACGTTACGAGTGTAACCAACTGAACAAATAACTTTCAAGAATATCACAGCAAGTCCAAGAAGTAAACAAATATTTACAACAGAAAAGTGCAACTCCCTAACGATCCAAGGGTTTTTTTTACAAAAACAAATAAACTAAAAAAAGAAACTACAAAAAATAACCTGAACCTTTGATGACCATGAAATGATCTCGAAGAACCCCGAGATATAAAAATCCCCAAGTGACTTTAATTGTGCTAACTTATAGCTTTGCATGCATACTTAAATCCTGGTGTAATTGCAAAAATATAAAATAATTTAAAAAACATAAAAAGGATTCACAATCTTGTCATTTCCAGAACATAAATAAAACCAGGGTTAAAACCTAAACTATTTGTCAAAGATCAGTTTCTATACTTATCCTGGCACCAAAATGGCTGTAAAGAAAAATTTTTCTTGGCTTTTAGAATTTCTAAATCCACTCTATCGGGATATATAAAAACTTGGACGAACCTTTTGTATTTTGCATTAGGAGCCATGTCTTTATGGCCGACAAAAGAACAGGTTTTAGATATCATGCCGTATTCATTTAAACAAACGCACCTGTCAACACGTTTCAAGTAAAAAGCTTTCATAGGTTGTTGAAGCCGATGGTATATCTGAAGAAATCGGTGGTACGCTAGATACGATTCCTATTAGATTATTTTCATCCTTGAAATGTTCTTGTAATGTTTTTACCCGAGTCTGAAAATCCTGAGAGGACATATTGTCAAGAGATGGAAAAGTGTGCAACTGACCCCTGAAGAATATTTTGCTTTTTGTACAACAGATCACATCACAGACTATGAACACTTGTGGGATAATGTTGATGGTACTCTCCATTTTCTCGATTGGATGATACTTGCTACCTCTGCTTGTCTGTTATTTCGACCAGCAGAGCCATCACACTGTTACAAAATACTTGTAAGGATTGTAGGCTTTTGTGTTACACCACAATTTCAAGCTCTTCTTCAATGCTTGCAAGCAAAAACCGATACATACTTTGCGATATTTCACATGCTTTTGCAAGGATCATCTCTCCATAGATTTAAGTTGAAGATATATTACTAAGAATTGTCTATTACAGGCGTCGTTTTCATGTTGACGTAAACATTACAGCATGAAAAGCGGGATCCTTCTGTTGAACCTCACACATAGTAAGTCGTTTTTAAACACACCGACTGAATTGCCTTTCACCAAGATCTTTTGCTTTCGTTACAGAATCATCCGCTTCATTATTCATTATTCATGATCTTCTTGCTTCCAACTGAACCAAGTTATGATTTGTGTCATCAAATGGATTTCCAGGCTCTGCAAAAGCATCGCAAAATGCTTTCACACCTTGTAAAAACCTTTTGCTTTAAGCGTTACTGTCTTTGTGAAATTTAGTGCTTCATCTTTCACCTTTCACTTCTACAAACCCTCACCCATGCTGTTAATTGGTGACCAGACACTTATCTACTTCATCAGAGCTGTATTATCGCTTAATGAAATGACAACCAGCATCATCATCAGTTTTAACCAGTTTATTATTTAGCCCGTGTCCTTGGCCGATTACAGTGTTTGAACATGGCTGTCTGGTTTAGCTAACAGTAAAAGTTCCACTGAGTAATTCCCCGTGGATGTTTGGTTATTTAACCGGTAGAAGCGTGAGGTCATCAATGAAATTCGAGAGCCACCAAGCATAGTGCACATGATTCATTGGAAATACCTATGGTTTAATAGGTTCTAGATAATTCTTGGCTATTTTATGCAACCACTGTGTTCTTTGCTTTCTTGATAGCGCTTTTATACATCTTTCGTTTTATAAATCAAGGACTTTGAAACAAGAAGAAGTATACACGTTTTTATGTGTAAATGAATCTAACGGAATTCAGTACGCAGATATGAAAGTGAAACTGAAAAAAGAGCTTGTAAGAAGGACTGGGACCATTTTTAAGCGAGTTGAACTCGAAAAACAGGGCTACAGCTATAAATACATTAGCTGTTCCGGTCATTACTTACAGTTATAATATCATTAACTGAAATCTTAATGAGATAAAAACTAGACATTAAAGAAGTACCTAAAATGCTAACAACGTATAATATGCACCACCCAAAAGCTGATATCGATCGCTTGCACGTACCCAGAAAGGAAGTAGGTAAAGGTCTTACCCAATAAGAGCTTGCATAAAAAACATCCACCATTGCCCTCCGTAGGTACGGAGTTTTGCAGATGACTGAATGCTAAAATTGGTGTACAGACATCATGAAAGGAAGGGATTGCACTCTATCGTTAAAGAATCAACAAAAGTCGTTGCGGAACTTGAAATAGACCTAGAGTTTAGAGCTGATAGGAATGAAAGAGAAGGACAAATAACTGATAACGTTTGTAAACTGAAAACACTCACTGAGGGAAGGGGGAAAGAAAGCAATTTGTGAGGCTTGGAAAATAAAGCCGCTTGATGGACAGTACGCATTACCCAGTCAAAAACCCGATGTAGATTTATAGGTGGCTTAGTGCTGGTCTTAAAACCGAGACAGAAGGATTTATTATGGCTGTGAAAGATCAAAGTGTTTGTTAACCAGAAACTACGAGGCACATGTTTTACGAAATGGTGCTGATCCGAAATGTAGATTTTGTGGTAAAGTTGTTGGGACAATTGATTATCTTGTCTCGAGTTGTCAAATTCTGGCTCGAAATGAATATACTAATGGACACAACCGTCTTGACAAATATATTATTGGAATGCCTTCAGCTATGGTATTGAAACTGTTAAAAAAATTGTACGAACACAAGCTCTTACCAGTAATCGACACACCACAGGTAACTATCCTATGGGATTTCTCAAGCAAACAGGCTAGACATACTCGGAGAATAAACTGAAGAAGCAGTGTCAAATGATCGATATGAGAGTTACGTCCGACAATAACATCACGGCCAAAGAATTCGAAAAGCTTAGTAGATTTAGAAATAGAAATAAGCCGAATGTGGAACACGAGAACGAAGACAAATCCAGTAATAGTGCGAGTCCTAGGTATGGAGAAAAAAAGGGTTGCATGAATATGTTAATCTAATACCAGGAAATATTCAGTTGGCGGAAATCCAGAAAATAGTCTTGAATAGTACAGTACACATCCTCAAAAGAACACTTGCTTTATAAAATTTTTGAAACCCACTTCATTTTACCTTTTAGAAATTGAATATAGTTTCAGCTTTTGTTAATTATTTTTTACATAGCAGCATTTTAGCATTGCATATCTAATTAATAAATAATGAAATAAAAATCCAGCAAAATCTGAAGCATAGGTGAACGACCTGATACCCAAGGTTTTGAGTAATAGCCCGGTGTTGCGTAGTTCTCAAACCGTACGCACTATAAAGAAAATGAAAACATCATCATCGTCATCATCATCATCATAATAATAATAATAATTAGTAAACAATAATAATAATAATGAAATAATGATGATGCCCACACGTACCTCAAAATGATTACAAGAAGTGCAGAATTGGTGTGTGCCACAGTAATCCATTGGAACTATTGCAAGAAATTAAGTTTTGCATTCACAGAGAAATACTCTGAGCGTTTTGTGGAAGCAAAAATGAAAGTCCATGAAAATGACCAATTTAAGTTATGGGACTTTTCTGTACAAACGGAAAGACAGTGGAGCGTAGCCATGTATTATTCCCAGATAAGAAAAAGAAATTGTGCCTTGAAATTGACGTTGGGTAAAAAGAACAAGAAAAGCGAGTATACAATAACGACTTAAAATAATAAAATTCTGTAACGTTGCAACAAAGATGTTGACATAGTTTTGATCCTACCAATCACTGCAGGGGCCTTAAGAATTGTGAGGATTAATTACGAAAAGAGCTTGAAAAGCTGGACCTGCAGTTAGGGGCATGTGCTCTGCAGAAAACGTGTCTTGGGACAGTGGGAATAAGAAGAGAGACAGAAATGCTTCTTACTCTAGATCATTGGTTGTGGTTCAATGTTCAAGATAATTCAGACAATTGGCCCGTTGCTACATCTGCATGTAAAAGCAACATAATAACAATAATTGGATTGTGCATATTTGAAAATATTTGTTTCTTATTCAATTATGGACGCTCCTCTCATTTTATGTAACGAGAAGTCAGTACTGTCGTCAAGTTTCAGTTTTCAAATCTNACCTTTTCCCCCTCTTCCTCCTTTTCCCCCCTCTTCCTCCATTTCCCCCCTCTTCCTCCATTCTCCATTCTCTATTCTCCGTTCTCTATACTCTGGTCCCCATTCACCGTTCTCCGTTCTCCGTTCTGCACATTTCACCATTACGTTTTAGATATTTACCGGTTTTAGATATTTCCCCGTGCTAGACATTTCCACGTTCAAGACACAATGGTAACACCTTTCATTTTTTTACATTTTTTTATCATAGCGCAATGATTAAGACAGCAAAGATAAACAGATACAACTTGAAAACAGTTGAAAATGTTGGATTGAAGGCTAACGTTGAAGATATTTACATGGTTATTACTACCGATTTTGAATACAAATACAAGTGGTGGTACGTATCCCCAGTCATATTTAAATTATTTTTACTGGTTTGGGTGAAGATATGGGATAAGATTTAAACGAAGGGCGTTACGCTTCCAAGCGTCCGCTGTCTTTAACTCACTCTCTTCAACCTAGATACACGTGGAAGAACCGTTGAGTAAATCATGAGAAAAAATATCGTCGTTGAGTGTCGTCAGATCTCCAGTGTCCGGCCTGCGGGAGAGCCTGCGGGAGAGTCTACCGAGCACGCATTGGATTGATTAAGAAAATTCATATTGACGTCGTGGTCACCGTTGACACCGACGGACGAATACACACACAATTTGAAGGCTTATTATTTATAGGAACAGAACAATTTGAATTAAGATTTTAAATTGAAAAAGTATTAATAATAGCTAGTGATTAATCCTTTTAGGATTAATCTAAGTGGAGGCGAAGAGTTTAAGGAGGAATACAGGTAAAAGAAGAAAGAAACAAAAGTGGCGCCTACACGTACACAAGCAGCGCTAAGATCAGGGAAACAACGGAATGAGCAAAGTTAAGGTTTCTGTCAAGCAAAATTATTAAAGGATAAAAGTGGAAGGGTTCTCGCACGAAATGATTTGGAGAGAGTAGGTGAAAGCAGTACTTTAAAAGACTGATAAGTGAGAAAATATCCAAGAATGCGTAGAAAATGAGATAAATCGACCAATTAAGATAAAGTGGAACAAATCAGTGAGAAAAAGACCAAAAGAGCTCGGAAGAAGTTAAAGGAGAAAAAAGGGTTGGGACCATATAGCGTTACTATGCAGATGGAATTGGTTTGGGATCGAACAGAGTAAGCCATCTTGCAGAGCATATGAACAAGACCATGGAAGCAAAGTAAATGCTTGATTATTGGAGGAAAACCATCCTGATCCCAGTGTTTTAGAAAAAGGGAGACATCTTGAACGATGGGAAATTACAACAGGATGGAACTTGCGTGTCACACTGAATTTGTGTAAAATTAGTCGTAAAGCAACGACAACATTGTCAGCATCAGCAAAGAGTAGCTGGGGTTTTTGCCCAAACGATCAAGGACAGATACAATAGTTGTATTAAGACGACTGCAGGAGAAATATGGAGGTGCCAGAAGTCACAACAATCTCCTTTTACATGCTAGCATGTAAACCGGACGTTAAACCGAATATGATGATGATGATACCCAGCAGAAAGTGGAAAACACTTTGAGAGGAACAAGAAACAGATGGTTGGTTAATCTTTGGGTCAAAATTAAGTGAATTAAATTAAAGTATGTAATATGAATATGTGCGTGTGTCCCACATTTATTTTCCTTTTGCATAACCTTTTTTGTATTGCTTGACAGGTTTACATTAAAAGACACTCTTAAATTGACTGCAATTGCAGATGGTGCATCATTTGAGATTGATTTAGAAGTAGGTAAGGTATCTTCAGATGTAAGAAAATCTTATTATTAAGAGTGAATCTGAAAGACCTTACTATTAGTAAGGTCTTTTAAATTACTTTGTTCGTTTTTTATTCACTATTTCCCTCCACAACTTTTAAAAGGAAAATCAGGTTATAGTATTGAATTTGAAAATGTATGTATTTTGAAAAACGTGCCTCTCGTAACTATCATGCTATTTTTATTCAACCGCACATTGTAGCAATAGGACACAGGAACTCTGGGATTGTGAACGTTCGTAAACTGTACTATTTAAAACTTGAAAATTCAACATACACGACAAAGCTTTTGCTTGCTGTGTGGTAGTAATGTGTGGAAAACTGGTTGATTATTACATTCCGTCAGATAGAAAGAATATAAACAGCAAAGTTTATGAACTCAGCGCCACTTTGTTTCAAGGTGTCGAGCCACTAGACTAGATAGATATACATCAGGCCCCAAATTTGAGTCTCAGTCGTGGTTATCTCTTTGTACAGAAATAAAAACCTCGTAAAATTACTCTTTTGGAATTAGGTCTCTTTGCTATATTGTTATTGTTGAAAATTCTTTGTCTTGCATGAGAATGTCATGGAGAATGTTTTTATTATAAAAGTTAGAATGATAGGTAAACAAGTAGTTAATGGCTAGATAGATGACTTGGGGAGGAGTGATGGTATCTGAGAGTACCATACATTGAGATAGTTGAAATCGGTACTTCCCTCTCTAAAGCTCTCTTTTAAGATGCTGATAAAAAGCGGGTTGTCTACCAACTCAGTTGTCCAGGTTGTTCAGCGTGGTATACCTCCCAGACTGGCCGGCGTATGTAAACTCGCTTCAGCGAGTACCTGCAGCGAGCAGTCCCCAGGAAATTCCACCTCATCCAGTTGAACACGTCCCTCGACGAAGAATATGTTGAAATTCTCCAGTCCTCATCTCACGGAGAAGACGTTCTACTAACCCTGGAAGCACTGGAAATTCGCGAGCCCAAGGATGCGTACAGGAGTAGAGAACTAGTCAAGTAAGCTGTACTCAGTTTATGCCTGGCTGATCTCTTGATCATTGGTGTAGTACGGTTCTAGTTTAGAGTTGCTTTATTAGTCTTAGTACATTCATTATGATAGCAAAATTTGAAGTAGATTTTTAAATTGTTTTCACAAGAGATGTATTTGAAGCAGTCGGTGGCTTCATTCACCCACATTTACTACATTATTTAAGAATTTTTATTTATGAAATCGGAAAAGCAGTTTTCACATGAAGTATAAAGAAATAGAGGAGAACATACCTGCACGTAATTTTATATCATTTTCGCTGCTTATGCTTTTTTAGTACCACTTGACAGACAGTAATCTCTTATTTATTCTCTGCTTTGCAAGGATCGTGCAGTCAAGGAAAACTTCTTTCAGGTTTAAGGAACTGTCCCTGTTGATGTTTAGATGGGCATTTTAAAATTTTAACTCTATTAATTAGTCAACGTCGCATCGCATGATAGATAGGATTTTTAATCTCCGACTTCTCACGAAACTTGGAAAAATGGAGTACCTACACAATGATCAAAACGATGCTAACCTAATATAGGCGGCGTTGCGATACTACATCCAGTGCAAATGTGGGCATAATGTACATCTCGAAGATGCGTCTTCAGTCTTTAGAAAATTCAACCTGTTGTAAATGTGCGATTTGGCGGTACCGCTATTTAAGTAAGCGCCCTGTTTGAATTGGCGTACCCTTCTAAATTGGCGTACCCTTTTAAATTATCGTACTTTTAATATTAGCGTCGCCTTTAAAATTATCGTCGCCTTTAAATTAATGTCCCTGCAGTCACAAACCCTGATTACACGTTTTTAAAAGCACATGTCGGGTAAAATTATGAGATCGTTACTCGCCCTATATGAAAATTTAAGTTTTTAGTGAAAAATGTAGTTGGAGGTTTTCTCAATCCAGGATGGTCTTTTGACTGTCAATTCAAAATTGTTGAATGAGTTCCTATCCACTTTTTTAGTTGTTGGTTTAAACATTTTGCCGTCCCTTGGCTTTTACTTGTGAGCTGTGAATGTCGCAAGAATAATTAAGCCAATATCCTTTCTTTTTTTACCCGTATCTTCCACAATGATCCAGTTTTTAGCGATACCTCGGAAATAGGTAGCGAATAAATGAGATTGCAGAGTTACTAAATTAAGCTGTTTTTGTTTACAGGAAAACGTCCCGACGGGAGACCGTCACTGAAAGGAAAAAACTGCAAAGCCGATGTTGGTGATTTGAATATGAAATTCTCTTCTTCGTCTATCGGGTAAAAAACTAAATTTAATTTTGTTTTTTTTTACGTTAAGTAATTGCAAGGAACATGTCATGTGATGGTGATATTGAATTAAGAATGTTCCAAATATATTTTGAATATTGCAGCATTCGGTTCTTGTGTACTTCAATAATTAAAGTGATACGGAATGGCAACTTTGCAAATGATAGAATACAACTCAACAAGGCTAGTCTCTTTACATGGCTAATGGCGAAGAGAGAGAAAAATAGCCTTTGATTGTGAGTGTGTGTTTATGTCTGTGTAACTTAACAAATGCTTGAGAGAGAGAGAGAAAAGTAAGTAAGTAAACGGGCATATCCAACCTGTAATCCAGCTGTCTGCTATGTTTGTGACATTTAAAAGTGGATTTTCTAAACAGTGCGTCGAAATGTCCGCATAAAACCCTGGTGCCAAAAAGTAAAATGTACAAAAGTTAAGGCAATCCACAACGTCGGTCAATATATGACAAACCCAACAAAGCAAAAATGGTTATTTAGTAACAAAATTTAACTAAGTAAGTAGGTTAATTGAGGAAAAGTGATAAGTAAGGCCCAAAAACGAAAGAGGACACCACTTGCAAATGAAAATAGAATAGAATGTTTGGCAAAGAGTGAAACATGTAGCACGAGTATAAACAAACGAACTTTTGTCGCATTGGTAATAGCATGGCTAGTTCGAAGATACCACAGAGGCGTGAAGTCAACTGTGTTTTGCAAAGAAGTCTTTTGATAATTAATATAAAAATGTAGAAATCTCCAGTGGGTTGCATTGTAATATATATGCGTGGATAAAATGTAAAAGAAAAACAAAAACAAGAGGAGAAATAGTAACAGGTGGTTTTAATCAAAACGTTTGCTCTGAAACGTTTGTCAAAATAGCATGAACTACAGAATTTGAAGTCGTTTTGGTTCAGGGTTAGGTGTGGTATCTTACAATAATTTTTGTCCTTCATAGTATATTTGAGGTGTTGTGTAAGAAGGAACGAAAGTCTGCGTGAGAGCCTGGTTTTGATGTGAAAACGGAACTGATAGGTTTGATATTGCTGTGTACGATGAACAAAAGTCCGGTCTAAATGCGAAACGTATGAATACTGGAGTGACGTCTTGGTTCATTTGCCAGTGCACTGAAAATGAGCAGTCAATCTGGTTCAGAGTTGGGTGTGCCTTTCGGTAAGAAAGTTACGGGAGCTAAGTTTGACACAAGGAATAGTTGGGATACAGAACTGCTACCTAGATACAAACAGGGGAAAACCTTTTTTTTTTTTGTATTAATCATAGTAACTTATGTATGCACAGAAAACCGTTTATTTGGTATACAGTGGGTTGCAATTGCATTTGTTGTGAATTTTTTATTAAGTATTTATTTCGTGTTGAGTGTTTAGTTATCCAACGAAAAGACGTGGTGAGACGTGATAAAAATTTTCTCCGTTCTGTGTAAAATGATTTTTTGGTTTTATTGTTTTTAGCAATGTGTATTTACAGCTTTTATTCCCTTTACCTACAACAGTTGGCTTTACAATATTATAGAGAAAGTCTTGAGATCAACAATCAAATCAAGACTGAACAACATGGTAAGTTTATCTTGAAAATTAACATAGATTTATGCCCGTCATCTTGACAAGCATTACTGACTGGTTGGCGAAGCCCGGTCTCGGAAGAAAGGCAGGTCCTTGATATGCTGTGTGCAACATTCGATCCGGGTGTTTACTTGGACTTATGGTGATCTTTATGATGAAATCAGCAGTGGAGCTCTGCCACATTTTTACCAATCCAAAAGGAGAAATGCCGAGTTCACAAGGCGGCAGAAGTAGTGATTTCCTCAGGAAACCGAGTAAATAATGGGAACACCTGACACTTCCAAGGAATATTTTTGAATTTGACCAAAGTTCTTCGCTTGGGTCACGTGAATTTTTCATCCAGATAAATTTTCATTGTTTAAAAAACAATAGCAACCAAGTGCGCACTCTAGGCACAGGCTAGCCAAAGTAAAGGGAGCAATGAAAGGCACCATTTGTATTCAAACAATAATTTGTTTTAATTGATAAAATGTTCCGCATGAGTTGTTCAGTGAATCGAACTGCCCAATTTTTACCGCCGAACCGAAAGTAGCCGTTAGCTACATACTGTTTGATGAATGAGAATACTTAGGAAGCCATAACAAAATCTTGGAGATAGCAGGCATTACTTATAGAAGTAAACCATAGAACGTGAGAAGAAATACCCGAGACGAATGGATCCCCGACACGACACTTATTACGGTAAGACATTGGATATGAAAAACTTGAGAGTTTCCAAAAGACTTATTGGATTATCGGAGAAGTATTAGGTCGAGTAAGAGTAGAGCCAAGAAAATGTTGGAGTAGGGTAATATCTCAAAAAGGTGTCATCGAGGGTGTCTTATTTTGAAACAAGAGGGAACTGGGAGCAAGTCATGTCGCGTGCAAAACTCTATTAGTTCGAGCCTCTCAATAAATCAAAATTAAATAAAACATGTCAATTATAATGGCACCCCAAAAGTAGACCAGAGCAGAAAGACAAGATTACGAGATACAACAGCAGATGAAATGGCTCCACATTATGCCATTCAAAACACGGTGAATATTTTTGTCCAAATATTGTTCAAAGTAGTATGCACAAATGGCCAGGTTTAATAAGACCCATCATATACTTGTAATAACTTGTAATGAATAAACGAATAAACGACATTGAGGCATAATACAAACATGAAGAGTCGAAACTGGAAGAGGTTTTTTAGTTATTAGATGGAAAGGGCTTTCGATTATACAACAAAGCAAAGTCGAAAACATACCTTGCTCTTTCATTTACTTTTCAGAAATTGGAAGCACTTAACAAATTGAAAGCTTTTAATGTGTAGAGTAACAAAACAATGCCATCATTTTTTTGGTCTAGTTCATAAAAATATGATATCTCTGACTTGTAAGAGAAGCAGTTCTACTTAAAATTTACTGAATGTAAAGAGATTAAAAGAATCAAAAACTGTAAAAAGTGCCGCAGTGGGAGGAGGGGCTCGAGTAACAACAATAGTATAGGTCAGGTCTAGTTTTAATTCAGTACTGATTCAGTAGCCAAGAAAAAAGCATCACTTGTTATGCTACGTCTGATAGTGCAATTGATATTGGTCACCATTCAACCCCGAGGTAACGGTGACCGTTCTGCACCTTAGCAAGCATGTGGGGTAATAATTTTATAAAAAGAACGCAAGTTACTTACCAACCCCCATTCTCAGACTACGAATTTCTTGGCGCGTTGTGATTATATTTACTGGTAAAATTGAACCTATTTCCAAACGCAAACCAATATACTTTTCGGGTTTTTTGCACTTATTAATGTGAATGCGGTATTCAGCATGCAACACATAAAGAAATGAAAATAAATAAAATAAATGAAATAGTCGCAGATTAGCTGATATTTTGAAATATTTACTTCGACGCTGTAACCAGTGCTGATTCGAACCAGTACAATTATGTTTACTAGCAAGTGTTTCTTGAAAAAGATTTTTAGTATGTGCCCTGTAACTTATAGCGAGACTTAAAAAAAAAGGTAGTCCAAAGCGTAATATTTTCTCGATGTTGACATACATTCAAAACCCCCTAAAACACTGATCTTGAAGGTTATAAATTTTTGACGCCTTGTCGTGTCATTTTCAACAATAAAGTGATGACAACCCAGCAGTCATATTATATACTGACATAAAATTTCTAAAGTAAGAGCTGATGAAAGAAACAGTATTACCTGCTCATTGCTCTGAAGTTCTACTGTGCAGTCAAATGTACACGGTAAACCGATAAATGCATCGCAAAACATTCCGTCACTAGACATTTCGTCACTAGACATTCCGTCACTAAACATTTCGTCACTAGACATTCCGTCACTAGACATTCCGTCACTAGACATTCCGTCACTAGACATTCCGTCACTAGACATTCAGTCACTAGACATTCCGTCACTAGACATTTCGTCACTAGACATTTCGTCACTAGACATTTCGTCACTAGACATTCCGTCACTTTACATTCCTTCACTAGACATTCCGTCACTGGGCATTCCGTCACTAGACATTCCGTCACTAGATATTGCGCCACAGAACATTACATCAGTAAATGTTCCATCACAAAATGTACCGTAAATTTTCGGACTTTTACTAAAGTAAATTATCTGTATTCGCGCTTCTGATTTTAAAGAAAACCGTGTATCATTTGCTTANAGTCACTAGACATTCCGTCACTAGACATTCCGTCACTAGACATTTCGTCACTAGACATTCCGTCACTAGACATTCCGTCACTTTACATTCCTTCACTAGACATTCCGTCACTGGGCATTCCGTCACTAGACATTCCGTCACTAGATATTGCGCCACAGAACATTACATCAGTAAATGTTCCATCACAAAATGTACCATAAATTTTCGGACTTTTACTAAAGTAAATTATCTGTATTCGCGCTTCTGATTTTAAAGAAAACCGTGTATCATTTGCTTATGTTAGGTACAGCACACATAGCTTTGATGCCACAAAACGATATTTTGCAAATTCAGCGTGTTTCTTTACTTGTTATTTTATAGGAGAGTGAAAATATGTAGAAAAATATCAGGCGATATATTGGGATATCTTGAGAACGTTTGTATCGAGCGTGACCTTTCTTTTGAGAGTGCAGAGAGTTTTTACGTCGCAGGGCAAAATTATTTCCCCCAAAGGCTGATTTCATCCCAATTTGACAGTCCTTATAAATTTGGTGTTTCAACTGCATTTATATTGTATTTATTGTTTTCTGTGTCTTGAAATAGTTAGGTCTAATTGCAGTTGTCTGATTGCAGTAGTCTAATTTAAACACCAAAGATAAAAAGACGAAAATTGATATTTATCTTACAGCTTTGTGATTTGGCAATAAAAGAGTTGCAGGAAAGAGGAGATAAAGAACTGCAATCATTCCCAGGTATCTTGTTTTTTTGTTTAATGTACAGCCGTTGATAGCAGCATAAGATGTTGCTTGAAAATGAAGAGCATTAGCCTGACATTGTTGTATATGCATTTGTTATTAGATATGTATTAGTAATGTAGACCTAGTTTTTTTAGGTAGAGATGTTGAAATAACCTTGGTACGAGTCGCGTGGCTAGCTTGACAAATTCAGTTGCCGGACAACTAAAGAGCGGCGAGATGAAAGCCCTTAATAAACGAAATGCTGGGTTTCATAAAGAGTACTTTCCCATGGGCATGCCCGTTACAACATAAACTGTCGTGGGGGAACAGCATCGGAGTCAGTATGCAAAGGAGTATGGTATAGTAGATGGGGTGGCACCTTTTACGGAAGCGCTGTCAGGTTATGCAACACAAGACGATGGAACAAACTGAAGGGATGTTGTTTTTCGGTTTGCTTTAAACACGCGTCTCGTCTGCATGTAAGCGTAATAGTTAAAGCCTGACCTGTTAACATGTGTATGTCGCAAATTTTGTTTTGTACGAAATTTGTTCCATTTCCTTTTAGTTAAGAGAAGGATAAATCGTTATGCTAATGTTGACTACAGTTTGACAAGCAAGCCAGCATTTTCATCAGATTACATGGATATATATCTCAAGGTATATATTTTTTTGTAATTGTATTTTATTGATGTTTTAATCAAAGTCGGATCGGTTTTTTCGTCATTTCATTTTCAGCATTAATTCAGTATCAGTTTTACGTCAATACGTCGTCATAAAAAGTGTTTTCTCAATCACGTTTGTTAAAAGCACTGCTTCTTTAACAAGGGGTCTTGCAATGGACAGATAGAGAATTTAAGCAAAATATGGTACTCTGGTTTATTCGCTCACTTCAATGACCAGTCAAAACAATTAGCACGTTAGCTTTCATTTCTTATCTCATTTGTGAGCCTTTTATCCTGATTTACTCATTGTGTTGTTTTCTTTACATTGTGTCTTGTCAACAGCTATACCCTGATTTTGCCAAAATTGCCAATCTACCTTGAAATCGTTGTTTCCCCGCTGTGTAGGGTGTGACCGTTGTCTTTTCCTTCCGTCAGTAGTGGTTCAGCTTTTAGTTATTGCTTCCTCCTATAATATACTAATTATTTTAAAAATTCTTTGGCCTTCCCTTATAAAAAGTCGGCTAGCAATAAGTAAGTAGCCAGTTGACATTACGAAGCGAGAATAAAATGTAGTATAAAATAGGATAATTATGATCTGATGGATTTAAGAGAGGATATTATCAACAGCAGCTCTTCAGCAACAATTACAAGATTTATGTACATCCACGATAAATAAAAAAACAAATCGCGAAGATAAAATTTAGGCCACCTAATTGCAAAGACTTGCATGTGATTGATTTTTCGCCATAATTTTATTTTAATTAAATTTTATTCACCCCGTTTTTTCAGGGAAACAAAACAAGAACAATACAACTACAAATAAAACTACTTGCGGTCAGATATTTAACTAACGTAACGTGAATGCAAAAGTAATGAGAAATACTACGGAAATGCAATTTATGAAATAAACATAAGAAATAAGTGAGGATTTCCAAACAACGTATTAATTGACGAAAACAGATCGTTGGTTATCTGATTTGCTATTATTTGATGGAATCAGAAAAGAAGGACATGCCTTGATCTGTTTCTTAGGACACAGAAAAAGCACCTAAATCTACTCTTTTTGCCTATAATGTCAATGAAGGAGATTTATAATCTAACATGAGGAAATAACATGTTGATGAATAATACTTGCAAAAGGGAACGAATTTCTTTGCAGCTAAAATGATAAAATCAGTCAATTTAATAGACTTGATAAATCAGGAATGCTTTCGAAAATGAAAAGATAATGTGCAGTTTTGTTGACCAGCCTTGACCCTGTTTAGAAAAGGTGTTTTGGATGTTAAGTGCAGCAGAGTAAATTTTGTTTAAAACAACAGAAGA
Organism: Morbakka virulenta; assembly: GCA_003991215.1. NCBI lineage: Eukaryota > Metazoa > Cnidaria > Cubozoa > Carybdeida > Carukiidae > Morbakka > Morbakka virulenta. Next base: position 511,539 of record RDPX01000396.1, read on the forward strand.
AATACCTTAAAAATGTTGAGGTTTGCGGAAAAAGATTTCAACTAATGTATCATAATACAGATAAAGAGGGTTTGAAATGATAGAAAAATGAAAATTATATGTGCAACGTACTACATTTGAAGCACTGCTCATGGATATCGTGGCTGTATGCTCTACCAACTGATCTATCGGCGCCAGTTCTTAACTGTATCATGTTTGAATTGAATCCTCCATTCTTGGTCTTCGACTCTTTACCATATTTTGGATACAAGACTGAGACTTTTACAAAGAGTGTTACCTTCTGACGTCCGATAAACCGATCTCAACGGTCATGGAAGGGACTGTGTACTGTACTTACTCAACTAGGACAGAAAAACATTTAATGGAAATCAGATTAACGATTATTTTTTCCATTCAGGTGGCTATCATTTAATAAAACCCATACGTTTATTTGGATGTTAATACTGAAGTAGTGGTTAAAATCCGATATTGAGGTAAAGCCCATCTTCAAAAATAGTTATGAAAGCCATTGGTCATCAGCTGCAGCAGCGCCAACATCATTTTAATTATAGTCAAGAGTTATTGTATTAGTGTTTATTTTCAACGCATCAATTTTCTTTCAAACATTTAACCGAAACTATTTGCGAAAAATGACCAACAGCTCGAAGACTTACTTGTAACTGTTAGCGAATTTAGTAAAGGTGGGGTTCCGACTTGACAAGTGTGCGACGGTAACATTTATGAAAGGAAAACTGTGAGAAAGCACTTTAATTAACCTTGATATTGAAACCATTATCAAGGAACTAGACCTGGAGTAGAGCTATAAATATTTGAGAGTGAATGAAGGAGACGGAATGGAGCACCCTTAAATGAAAGAAGAAATCAGAAAAAAATATTATCGAAGGATAAGGCTGGTCCTTAAAATAGAGTTGAACTCAAAGAATTGAATCGAGACAATAAATAAGCTTGCCATATCAGTTAAAGAGTGTAGCTTATCATTATAAATTGGAATATATCTTATGTACAGCGAATGGATAGAAAGACATGGAAACTATTGACATCGAACAGGTCACTTCACCTGAAAGCTTATGTTGATCGTCTGTACTTAATATAAGGGAAGGAGGTCGTGGCCTTGTTCAGTTGGAACTTTGTTATAAAACAACAACGATAGCGATGAACTATTATTTAGAATTCTCAAATGCTTGGATGATGCAACTGGTTTTACAACACGAAAATAGTAAACAGCTTCACTCGGTATTCAGAGAGGCTACGAAATTTGAACCAATAGTTGAAGATAAAGACCCCCGTGCAAAAAAAGTAGGCTTTGTTGGCTTATTGAGGTTTCTTAAAAGCAATACAAAAACAGAAGAACCTCTCTCTCAGTTTGCAAAGATAAAAGTGGAGACCAAGGGACGAGTCTTAAACAAAGTAACTGAAATCAAGAATGAAATTTGCAGGTTCATCCAGAAAAAGAAACCGAATGTGAAACAAGATTTGATGCATGTGTTCAAACTTGGTAAGTTTATAATCAGAAACAGAATTTGAAGATACCAACACACGACCAGAACTTGGTAGCAATATCATGGAATAGCAGAATCATCAATGAATGGAATCAACCCTAAATGTAAAATGCTTTTTTGGTATGTTGATACAATGTTTTTGCCACATTGTATCAGGATACCCAAGCCTTCTGAAATCTGAGCATCTGCCAATCAACGTAGACAAGGAAATAAAGGTCAATAGATCATATAACTTTGGCAGAGGTGGGCACTGCAGAACCGTCGTCTTGATCGGTATGATATTATTAACGAAAAAAAATTCCTTTGAAGAAGTTAAAAAACTATGAACTTAGATATTGGAAATTGAAATTTGGAGAATGGAAAGAACCATTCCAGTTGTGATTGGAGAGAAAGAAGGCACTGGGATTGATCAAAAGAGAGCTTGTAAAGTGCATCTAACAAATTCTAGCCAGCAGTTGGATCAGTGAACTTTAAAATATAGTACCTGCTTGGCAGTGGTAACCTAATCTAGAGGACTCGCTTATCATATCTCGAACACCAATTTTTATTATTCCTGAATTAAATTGACATACTGCTAATAAGAGAAAATCACGTTAACTTATGATAGATAACAATAGTAATGATGGGAATAATAATAACTAAAATGACGATGATGACGGTTGATGACCTCAAACACCCCTATCCTGAAAAACTTTATCAACCACCCCTTCCTCAACCACCCCTTCCTCAACCACCCCTTCCTCAACCACCCCTTCCTCAACCACCCCTTCCTCAAGCACCCCTTCCTCAACAACCCCACCCTACCCCCCCCCACCCCACCCTACGCCTTCCTCCAAAAACCCCTACTCAACCACCCACACGTAACCCCAACATTCCTCA
>RDPX01000396.1:524789-536559 GCA_003991215.1 Morbakka virulenta
CTGTCAAGCGTGTTATGTTGGGCATACTGTCCAGCATATAACAGAGCGCTTCTCACACCATTGCAAACCCTCTCAACCAATTGGTAAGCATTTAAAGAACTGTCACGCGAGAAAAGCAATCAATGCTGACGATGTCGAAATATTGGCTCAGTCATCGAGAGTTTCTTTGGTAATGACCCTTGAGGCTCTGTGGCAACGGGAACTTTGCCCCACCATTAACACTAAGGACGAGTTCCGAAGTCGGGAATTGACAATAAAGTGGTAGTTAGAGCTTCTAGCCACAACATAACGGTCGTTTAAAATTCTATTTGTTCTATTTATTGACTGTTTTCTATCTTTATTCATAGGAATAAATATTTAACATCAATAATATGGCTGAAGATGGTACAGGTTACCGAAATATATTCCGCAAATGATAACACATAACGTCATCTATTATTTTATTTATTGCATGTCTATTCGAGACATTGATTAAAACAAAGCAAAATTATTAGTGTCGACTTGAGCGATGAAGAAATGCAGCTCATGGAGAAATGCGATCCTTCGAATTACTTTACAGGACTACCCCAACTTAATTTATCTACGCAAAATGGGCAAAAATTTTATTTTTCATTCCTTTTTTTTGTATGCTTTTGGAAATTGGGTTAAAAGAGGAATGGAACTGGTAATAAAGTGGTGCAAGTTCTGTGGTAACAGATTAATTGAAGATTATGTATATGTGTGTATATATATACAATATAGGATAATATAATATACAATATAATATAAATTTATATAATACTGGTCAACAGCATTTTTGAAACATGGGCTTCTTGTACATTTTCTGGTCAATTCTGGGGTGCTGAGGACGAATCTGCATTTCAATTTTTTCCATCATGTCAGAATTTTTTTTAAAATTGCATTTTAATTAATTTTTAATCACATTTTAACTAATTTGCGGCCTTTGGACTAACAAAAGCATCTGTTTCAAAAAGGGTTTCACAGGTGCTAAAATGTCAACAGAGTAGCGACATGTGCATTGCGTCAGATGAGATTCTGGATTCAGAGTTAGCGTCCCTGTGCACTCGCAACATGGTGTCATTATTACGCAATGCGACGGCTTGAACAATAAACTCCTAACATGCAAGCACGCTATTCATGTTCTAACGAGTGTGGGGAGCTGTGGCACACACAAAAGTCAAAGCATCATAAAGCTTAGTTTTGACATCATAGAACAAGGGAACGGTTGCTTATGCTTTCGGCACTGGCAAAGATTAATTATTTACATATTATGTAACACTTAGTTAGGACACAAAGACAATGCATCCATGAATTCATGTAAACATATTCCCTGAGAGATAACACCATGGTGCGTACCTAAAGGTAAATTATTTTAGATGGAAGGCCACCATTAGCTTCTACTTAAGTTCATACACTTGAACGTAGTATCAGCTTCATACTTTACCAGGATCCCCCCACGGTGAGGGTGCAAAAACAACCCTGATAACCTTTGTTATGTTTGTGGAAAATATACTCCTCAATCGCAGCGAAGATCACTCACTACAGCTCTCTGCAATGCGTACAAGAACTACTTCGATTGTGTTGTAGGCGATCAAGATAAACTTTGGGCTCCTCACAGCTGTTGTATCTCTTGGTATTCGACATTGATAAGGTGACACAGTGGTAAGCATAGGCGAGTGTCATTCGCAGTGCCTGCAGTCTGGTGAGAGCCAAGGGATCATGTGACAGACTGCTATTTTTGTCTCACGAAGATATCGGGCTTTTCAAGGAAGTCAAAGCTGAGTGTCCAGTATCCCGACGTGCGTCGTGTTCAACATCCAGTGCTTCACAACGTTGACCTGCCGGTTCCATCCTCAGCCCAAAAGAGCGTCAGCTCATCTGAAAGTAGCGACACTGCTATCAGTGCCAGCAGCGATGCGTCCATTGCATCAGAAATACAAGCATCTGAGCCCCATCTTGTGACACAGCCCGTGCTGAATGACTTAGCAAGGGATTTAGCTCTGTCAGAGCAACTTGCTTTAGTGCTCGCTTCCCGATTGCGAGAGTGGAACGTTCTAGATCCGAATGCTAAGGTTTCTGTATTTCGTTATCGGGATCGGGAAGTTTCCAAGTTTTTCACAAAGACCGGTCTACTGTGCCACTGCACCGATGTACAAGGGTTGCTGTATGCTCTTAAACTTTGGCATAACTCGACAGAATGGAGGTTGTTCATAGACTCATCTGTGGTGAACCTACTGTTAAATGGCAACTTACACCCACCGATACCAGTCGCTCGTGTCGTTGGAATGAAAGAAACATACGTAACGATGAAGGAGCTGCTTTGTGCCATCAAGTACTCGGAACATAAGTGGAAGATCTGTGGTGAACTCAAGGTTGTAGGTCTAGTGTTGGGCCTCCAAAGTGGATACATCAAGCACTCCTGTTTCCTCTGCTTGTGGGACAGCAGAGCAGATGAGAAACACTACAAGCAGAACCAGTGGCCCAAGCGCTTCAGTCTAGTACCAGGGAAGCACAACGTGCAACGTACTCCTCTCATTGTGCAGACGTTTTCTCGCATCAGTGAAGCTAAGCTAAAGGCGGGGATCTTTGTTGGTCCTCAAATCCGAGAGCTTCTAAGCGATTCTGATATTGCATGCACGATGAGTAGTGTTGAGCTTCAGGCATGGAAACCTTTTATTCCTGTAGTCGAAAACTACCTCGGCAACAAGCAAGCCACTAGCTACAAGAAGCTGATTGCTGACCTCCTGCGCCACTACCGCCAAATGAGATGCAGAATGTCAGTCAAGCTGCACTATCTTCACTCCTATCTGTACTTTTTCCCGGATAATCTCGGGGCTGTCAGCGACGAGCACGGAGACCACTTCCACCAGACAATCGCAACGCTGGAACATCGCTATCAAGGGCGCTGGGATGCAGCTATGCTTGGAGACTATTGCTGATTCTTGAAGCGAGACACTGCTACCGTCCATAACAGAGCAGCAAGAAGACTCTTGAGTTGTGAACCCGAGGGACCTTGGTCTTATGCAGTGACTGAATTCTTCGGAATGTATTTATTCACTGACCTACATTGCACTTGTAAATACCCAAAACACGCTTGCATTTGTTATACATGTACACTTGTGATGTACTTCGTATTGCATTCGTACATGGGGTGTTCATGTACACGTTAGATTAGCAGTACTTTGCAGTGTTTGCTAAATTATATTGTTTGCATTCAGAATATATCTGCCTGTTTTTACTTTAGTGCTTTAATAGGCTTGAAGCAGTACTGCTACAGACAATACTTTCATAAAGTCGCATATGTCATACATGCAAAGGTGACTCACTATTCATGATAGCATGGAATTTCTGTATTTGACACCCTCATTTGAGTCGAAACGACAGTACATTGATATATTAATTTGCCCAGCTTTCTAAAGGGAAGGTCAAATTGAGTACAAGGTTCCCACAGCATTTATCTACTTTTTGGGAAATTTTGGTATTATTCCATTTTTGGGAGATTTTGCCGAAAAGGTTGTTTTCATCAAATCGGTGGTGCCCCATAGGAAAAAACCCCTGACGTGATACAGAAAAACGGACTTCAGATTTGAAATCAGCGCGTCGTATTTAGCTAGATAAAGCTAAGATGACTCTTGTTACGGAGAAAAAACCTTTTTTTGTTGACCAGTGTAATTAAAACACTGGCCTGCGAAGTTTCAAAGTTCAACCATGTGATAGCTGATTCTAGGGTAGTTTGCTATGCAAAATCTAAGAATCATACTCGTTTTGTCCAATCAGGTCAAGTTTTTAGATACACACAAGGTTGTAAAAGAATTTTTGTTAACGCCCTTGAGTGCACTTTTTTACCTTTACAAAAAGCTAGCATTTTATCTAACAAACGTCAGAAACTAAAGATTATACATAGCACAAAAGCAATTCATGGATGAAGGGCCTTCTCAATGATTTTCTCCTGTGCTGAGTAGCCACCACGTCTTCTTTCAAACACCAGCTGTAGTCCGCAAGAAACGCTTTCTCTGTTGCTCACTCAAGTCTTTACAGTTCCGAGGGAAATGGTCTTAAGTGGGACCGTAAAAAGAACATTTAACTGACATGCAAGCATCTAATTTTTGTACGTTTTTGAGAAGTTCGTCGACTTTCTGTTTGTATTCTGCATTTCGGTTGCATCCAAGAAAGGTTGTAATTACGGACTTGAGCGACTGCCAAGTAGACAGCTCAGCTCCACTCAGCCCATAATCGAACATCGAACATCGAACATCGAGTCCTTCGTGAGTTCCCGTATCTGAGGCTCATAAAAAATGCCAGCCTTGAGTTTGTCAAACCGTATCCGAGGAAACTTCTGTTGAAGGAACGTAAACCTTCTGCCTTCCCTGTGCATTGCCTTTACAAAGCTCTTCATAACTCCCAGTATGATATGTAAGGGTGGAGGTAATATCTTGTTTGATTCAACAAGAGGACGAAACTGAACCTTGTGCAAACCAGGTTCCATCCCTTGTCTTGGCGGACATTGTTGTCTGATATAATGTTGATCATCAGCTCGACTGTTAAACAAACACAGAAAGCATGGATGCTTTGTGTACCCACCCTGTAGTCCAAACACCAATCCAACAACCTTAAGATCTCCACAGATCAAGCAACCATGGTCCTGGTAGCTCAGAGCAGACCGCAACTGCTTCGTGTTTTCATGGGTTTCTTTCATTGCATAGAAGGACCAAACGGAATCGAAGAGTATTGATTCCCATTATGGAGGAGAAATGCCTTGAGACTTATGCCGGATGTGTCGATGAAAAGTCACCATTCCGTAGCAACATAGTGCATCATCATTAATTTCATCGAATCAGCAATGTTGCAGTAAGCCATTGATGAGTCCCACTGGGTTGTAAAGAACTGTCTAAATTTTCTTTCATGCTCTCGATACCAGTAGAATGTAGCTCCAGGTGCCACCAAATCTTTCTCACGAAGACGAGAATCCAGAAGCTGTGCCGATTCCTTTGAGAGGTTTAGATCTCGTTTCAGATCATTAAGATATGCTTGTGTCGTTTTCTCCTGGCATGTATTCTTCACCCTAAGTTCTGTCGTAAGTGTTCTCAGATTCTGATTCTGATTCCATTGTAACATTGGCTCGGGAACAGGTAGGTTTGGGCCATGAGGGACTGGTCTTGTGGCAGACAGAATATTAGGATAATGAAGACAATGCTTGTTCTTGTGATTGATTCCTTGAAGATTAGTCATGTCTGTTACTTGATCTTTATCCTTTTACCACAACATAGGAACAGCGAATGGCATACTTTTCCTTTTGCCATTCTTCCAATCACGGAAGTTCTCAACACATGTTTTGCAGCTAATATGGGGTGCAAATAGCTGTCCTGGTCTCCAAGCTTAACTTTAAAGTAAGCACGATATGTCTTCATCACAAAATCATTATTTTTGCAAGACGACCTACATTACCACATATATAACAGAACCTGTAAGGATGATTTGTAATCCATTCTCTCTTGATCTAAAATACTAAATAGAAAGACTACATTTGTTCCTTGCTATTTCAAGCCACATTGACTGGATTTCAGATCTGCTAAACAATAGATTATCATCCAGGTGTAAACAGAAAAAGTTTCAGTTTCAGTTTCAGATTGAAGCGGCCTCAGTTTCGTTTTCTATATAAAAACAACGGCCGAGCCAGCTGCTGCTTCTTTTTTCTGGGATTGAGTACTATTAAAGGAAAAAAGGTCCACTAATCATTTTAAGAAACGTTACCTGTCCAAAGAAAATTGGTGGTATTTTTGGATTCAGCGCACAAAAAAATACACGAATTAGTTGAAAAATAATCGACCTTTGAAAAAAGGTTTTTAAATGCAGGCCAGTTTATTTTTTATCTTTATATATATGTATGTGTATATATATATATATTATTGGGTTTTTTTCCATTTTTCTGCAGCCTTTTTGCACAAAGGATTTCCTATGCCAACAATCAAAGACCTCAGTTTCGTCAACAGTGATATCGATATCATGAAGGTAAGCAGAGAGAATGCCAGTGTTCATTTTGCAATTTTGAAATGCAGAAAAGTGAAAAATGTGTAGACTCCGAACTGGGTTCAAACGAATGCCTTCGAGTTTTGAGTATCATGGTCACATGCTTGAACGCAATTGGCGCTAAGTTTGCAACCATTTGATTACCGTAGATATCACTTGCCTTAAAATTGAAAGTTGTTGTGGTAGAAAAACTTTTGAATTCATTTGTTAAATGCTAGGGGGGGTTGGGGGTTCACCTCTTGTAACATTTAAACGCCGTCTGGGCCCGGTAGAGAGGTATTGCTTGAAAAGGTTTAAAGAGCATGGAGGAATTGAGATATATTAATAACCGCAGGTCCAAAGATAGTTTGTATCATGTTAACTTTCACACCTTTTGCCGTTGGACAAGTAAGTCACGCGTGTAGAACAAAACCTCGGACAGAATTGACTCCTTTAAAAGGTTGGAGAAACAATGTCAATTTATGTAATTTATTTAATGTTTGTTTTTTGATATGCAGGTTTAGGTGCGGTATGCACCATGTTTCACGAGAAAATTTTTGAAAATATTATTTTTATGATTTCATGTACCAAGGTATATTCAGAGAAAGCACTGGTCTTGAAAAAAGTTCTTCCTAGAAACTCCTTCCTTATTTGATATGCGTTATATAAAATTGCCAACCTAAAGTTTAAAAAAGAAATATTACCAGTGGTAAGATTTGTATTTAACAATTGGTATTCTTGTGAGAACTAATGCCTATTTTGATTGCTTTTTTTCTCTCTTGCAGGATTTTATTGCTATCCGCACAGACTGCAAATTCATCACCAGAGCTAATACAGAAGCAACATTTTTATGAAGATTTTAAATAATATTGGCTTTACAATTTTTTTGTATAATACAGATAGTATCAAAAGAATTGTAATAATTTATACCATGTATTTTACTATTAAAAAGGGCTTTTGTTTGCATAGGAAACCGGAATAGTTTGCAAGCATGTTCGTTTAACTCCGTTCCTTCAGCCATGGTGTACCAATAAATATTGGCATGTCATTTGAACATTTTAAAATTAAATTTGAGCAAGGTCTTACAGTTTTTTCACGTTTTGGTTTATTTATTTTGAAAAACCTTTCGTGTCTCGATATGCGCCACGCCTTTGACGCGCAATCCAATGGTGTGACTGTTACTTTCTTTTAATACGGGATTTTGTTAAGATTTCTGAAGAAAAAATGAAATAATAAATCTCGGGTTACGTAAGTGTTAGTCACAGGAGGCAGGACAAGATCGAATAATGGAGTAAACTTCTTGTACTGAGCATGTTTAATAGCAAAAAAATGGACGTGTCAGAAAATGGATTGGATACGTTGAAAATCAGTTGATTAAACTACAAAGAAAGAAGTTCAAAATGAAGCATCACAATTTTTGCGTTCTCCTTTATTTCAGACAAAAAAAACCCCAAGCCTTGTCGAGTCGCGATTAATGTATGGGCTACCAAAGGCAAATATTATGTAGTTGTAGAATTGTGTTCCAGTCGACGCCTCGCTTTAACAACGGGAAACAGCTTTGTTTATTCTAAATAAGTCGTTAGCAGATGGACTTTATAAATGCTGCATGAGTTCACAGAATGGGTTCAGATTGGTTTCAAAACATTTATACCCAGACGTGACAACGGAAGTCTAAACTCTTTCACCTACATGGTTCAATGCACATTGCTCTTCTGCCTTTGCGCATGGGAATGATTTCTGCGCTGAGTTTCAAAGCGACGCGACTCGTAAATACAAGGGCTTTTTTCAGGCGGACTAGCAACGCTTGTAAGGGGGTGACACTTCCTGCTAAATCTGACGCTATAAGAGTTTGTGGCCATTTCTTCTTCTGAACCCTAGTTAAGATTTCTGGAACGTTTGCAATAGTGTTGATTCTGGCAAGTCCTAATTTCTCCACCTTTTGATGGTGTTAGGCTTTTTTTGTACTCCAGGGAAAGGGCTGGATTGATTTTTGCCAATTGTTGTGAAAGTAACAATTTTTTTGACAGAGTTCCGTTCGCCAACTATCGACTTTTTGATCAATATCCAGTTGTTTGCTAAGGTTGGTTATGGATTTGACCGATCTGAAAGCTCGATTCCTCTAGTTGTCTTGAAAGAGTGATATTGAGATAGGTTCCCTGTTGTATGAATTTTTCGGGAAAAAGGAAACAGATTTGCAGAGTTTTCCAAAGATTAGTTACAAACAAATGTTAACCCTACAAGACTTTACCTCCCATGATTATCACAACTCGAGAAAGTAGTAAAACGCGAGGAAAACTAATCTACTTAATTTTGGTCGCAGTAGCTTGGGCACATTGTGCGCAATAAATCCAGAGGGACTTGGCCATCTGAGGTGATGAAGTATTGTTTTGGGAATGCGTGCAATATTAATGATGTCTGAAATTTGTGTCCATGAAAATATGCATGCATGCAATTTGTATCCGTCGGAAAAAGTACTTGATAATGCATTTTGCAATGCATTGTAACACGGTTAAGGAGTAAAAAAGACGAAGGTAGTGCGCTAATCGTAGCAGGGGTAACGAGGTCTACTTCATCGGACCCAAGGTGAAATTAGGCACATTGTACAAATGTGCTTTTTTCACAATACTTGAGGACGAAGGAGAAACTGGGGTCTGTTGTACTGGTAGGTGCCGTTACAAGAAAGAGTTCGATTAAAACCATACGTAAAGGTTGCAACTGCATATTACAAGTGTAGTTAGTATTTGTTCTTTGGCATTGTTACTGTTTCATAGATACCTTGATATGTTACTGGTAATAAGCACGTGAAGCAATGAACAGGACAACAAATTATTAAAGAATCGAAATTTAGCATGACGTCATATTGCAATATATTTCAAACAAAACTGAACAAAATTTTTATATTTTCTCACCCAATGTTCTGATCTGGCTTACTGAAGATTACAAAGACACGAAAAAGTCGCATCATGGGTGGAAACTTTATACAAAGGCTTACTTTATTTTAAATACTCTAGTCGTAATCTTAAAACTTAGTTTCAGACAGAAGTTTCTTTTTCAGTCTTGAAAGGCACACGTTTTTGACCCATAATTTCTAAACGATAGTAATACAGTTATGAAACTGACGAAATGATATGGTAAAAATACAATACACAATACAAAAATAGTTATTAAAAGTTATTAAAAACTAATATATGTTGTATACAAAGTGCACAGTATTGTTCAGTTCACATGTGCACACACTTGGTTGTTGTTGTCATTGATTTACTGCTACGTTATAGGTACATTTTCAGGGAAGTCGAACCTTGGAGCTCGCTTATTTTTAAATAAAAAAATTGAAACCACGTTATGCTCAAAAGCGATTAACCTCTTTATTGTCTATTTTATAGTTGGGTGTATCATACCAATAACATTTTGAAGTACTGAACCGAGATTTTGTCACCATTGCTAGCATAACGGCCACTGCTGCCATCTGTTCCTCCTTCAACTCGGTAGTGAGAGACCTAGAAATTGCCATCGTTTAACAAAATGCCCCCTGATAAGGTAGAATATTTTGAAATTATTAGTTGAGGGTTTAAAATTTTCTTTTAAAATATTTTGGTATACGTGAATAAAACAAAAAACCCAGAGAAAACCAAATTCATGAAAAATAGAGACCCGCAGTTGTAGAAACGTCATTTTACAGAAGAATATTTTGTATCTTGTGGGTAACGATAATGACGAATGCGGAAGTGTTGAAAATGAAAACCCGGTGACTGGAGATTTAGTGTCCATTTGCTCAGATGATAGTGGAATGAAGCGTTACATAATAGAGACCAAGCTAGTGGGAGGAGAGGAAGACTAAGGATGAAGATGTTTGTCTGGATGAAGAAGAGAATGAATTTGAAGAAGGAACAAATCCTGGGTGAGATAGCGAGGAACAGAAACAAATCGAGGGGAAACAAAGCGATTGGTACACGGCATGGATGTGCTGTGGCACCAGAAAAAGAAGAGAATGAAAAAGGAGAAGGCTTAAATTTCAAATTTTAATCCAAATTTTTTTAAAATTTTCCAAATCAGAAATTTACGGGCTGAAGGTGCTTGAGGAGCCATGTCTGGTTAAAAAAGTACAGTATCCTTATCGAAAGAGAAGAAATTTTATTTACCCTTGCTAATGCATTCGTTTCTCTCTTACAGCTCGTTATTCTTTGCACTCTTTGTCCGGCATAAACCACTTCTTTAACTAATCAATTCAAAGTTAGCAACTTAAACTACTTTAGCAGTTTCGAAAGTAGTAAACGATATTAAGAACCAAAAAACTCAACACATCTGTTTTGTAAATTTTTAATAAACCATATGCCAATGTGTTTGGTGCACAGCAATACTCGTCATTTTAGGGTTTCAAAGCACTATTTTTAATTACTAGGTGGACAGGTGTCTTTTTACTCCCCGGTTATGAGATCAGTATTTTCCTTCTCCACTTTTTTCTAGAGTTTCATCTTTCCTTAGTACTCGTCTTACCATATCATCCCTGTGTTATCCAACCAGTTTCTGCCCACTTTGTCGGCTACTTTTAATTAACATATTTTAATACCTTCAAGATTTGCTTTGTTTTGCTGTTATCCAGCATTGCTAAGTGTCCAAACAAAGTGAATCTTGCTGCAGCATCCCTTGTATGCTTTCCACTCTCAGGACTGTTCGGATATCTTCACTTTTTATTCAATTAAACATTTTAACTCCTTTAATAGTGTCCACCATGTTCATTTCTGCTTTTATAGAAACCTCTCCTTTCTCACTTCCTATACCATTGCATATGTCCGCACCTTTTTATAACGGGGGGTCAAAGATTATGAAAAGCAGATGTGGTCTTGGATCCGACGAGTGAGGGCCATGAGCCCTAGCTATTTTTTTTTGGTTTAAAAATGACTTAACCTACATACAAAAGTTCTTATTCTTGAGATATAAATGTCATATTTAAATAAAAGAGGCGAGTCGTAAGTTACATGCAGTGAGTAAGTAACTAAAAATGGTCAGCTCCGAATTTTTTTGGCACAAGAGAACACGCAAAATGGGATGCTTTACAAATGTGGAAAAAGTAAAACAAGTTAAGCAAAACAAAATTTGGTATTCACGGGCACCCTCGCGTAAAAGGTTTTTCTTTGAGAAAACTGGTGTTTTTTTCTGAAGCCCAAAGCTCTAGTTTTTGCACCACAGGCATGGTTTTCAAACCACGTAGCAAATTTACATCCTTGTTTGGTAGTTGTTTGATCTGAATCTTCTTTTTATTTCCCTGACAAAAATTGTTAATATGAAGTCGATAAGCTCGTAAAATGTGAGCAAGCTGATGCCAAAAAACCATACCAACATTCCGCAAATTGCAGCTGAAAAAAAAAGAAAAAAAGAAACAAGATGCAGGCACTATATGTACAGCTAAGTTTATACCACGGAATTAAAAGATACTCAATACATCAAAATTTTACTACCAAAAGCTGTTGCCATAAATCTTTCTGATGAGCATGCCTTGCTTGTACCAGGAAATCTGCATTTAAGTACTAAAAGTTAATTAACTATTTTTTTTACTCTTCAAATATTGCCTGCTTCCCCATGCAAAATGTAGCCAGATTACAATGAACTTTTAATGTAAATAATCTCTGTATTTAATGTATGTATATATTGATTTAGATATGTAGATATATTGTCTCTTATACCTCTCTAGTTGTGTATAAGATAAAGGAGTAGAAGGTAGTCACAATTTTTACGAAGCGGTTTGGATCTGCTGCCTTTTCACTAT
>RDPX01000396.1:545693-555704 GCA_003991215.1 Morbakka virulenta
TAGAAATCTCTCAAACGTTGTTGAATTTACCAAAAGGACCATCTTGTAAAATTTCAATTCCTGTCTCAAATACAACAGATCGTGATCTGACCTTATATCCAAGGACATGTCTTGGAACAATTGAATTGGTGAGTTCGGTGGTTCCACTCCAAGTCCAGTTTGTTGAAAAACCAGGAGAGGACCTGAAACAGCGTAGAGAAGAGGGAATTCCGTGCAATGCAGTAGTTAGTCAAACAGATCATATAAGTAAACATTGAAACCTACTGCGAGCACGACTGTAAATACGTGACAGACAAACCACAAGAGTACAAACACAGCGAACATGACAGGAACACTTAAAATAGGTAAATCCTATTATTCTTATTGTTTTTCAGTGTCCCTGACACATATCGTAGGTGGAGGCGAATTTGCAGACTTTACAATGACCCATGGCCTTTGTGTTGTAAAACATTCTTTTAAAAAAGGAAAAAGGCATATGATCACTTAGAAGAATGGTGTTGTAGAGCCACCGATGGATCATATCCTCTGCAAAACAAATAACAATAAAAACAGCAAAAATTGAAAGGTGATATTAGATGACAGCATGACCAGCTAGCAAATAGAATTGGATTGTAAACTTGCCGTCAAGAAATCTTCAACGAAGAAAGTGCCTGAAATATCGAGAATAAAATAGTTGTGGCTTTAGAATTGAAACATGTTAAATCGGTAAACTATCACAGGAAGAAATAAGATTCAGAAAAGAGAAGAAGAGGAAGAAGAAAAGAAGAACTGGGAGCCTCTGACTCGACACTTGAGAAAACTGGGAGAAGAAATATTAGAAATAACATTACGCAAGTGTACGCCTGGAAAGGAGACATGGTGGTGGAACAGGGAGAAGTAACAGTCCATCAAGAGAAAGGAGGAAGGAAAGAGGATCCTGGACATCGAGAAGAAAAACCTTTGAAAATTAAGACGCTTACAAGACAGCCTAGAAAAAAAGAGGAAGTGTTGCATTTGCAACGAAGACCTAACAAATGCTGTGCCAGAACATGGATACCTTCGATAGTCTGAGGAGGGTACAGAAAGTGGGAAAATAGGGAAGGAGGACAAGAACTTAAAGTAAATCAACAAAATGAATCAAATACTGAGGAGGTAATATGTTGGCAGATGATTCTAAGATCTTGTAAAAATGGTAAGACTACGCCCAGGACTTTTGAATGAGAAGAACATTAATAAAGTCAGATAAGAAGATACAGAACCTAACAATATCCCCGACTACAAGTTAGAAAATGCCTTTAAAATAACGAAGGTCCGAAAAGCTGAGGATCCTGATAAATTACCAGCAGAGATGCAATGACGTTTAGGATGGAATAAAGCTCAACTAAGCAATCACTGAATTTAAATAAGGAGAAAATCTATGAGACATGCGGGAAAAGTACGCTAATATTACATGGGAAATATGAGATATGTCAGTTATTGAGGTATCATGTGGCACGAAGTGAAGTTTAAAATCGGGTTTTGTAAAGGTAACTGAGAATATCGTGTAGATTAGTGAAATAGAGTTTTGGATTGAAAAAAAAAAGAAAAAACGGATAGCACTCTAGGTCTGCGACAGCTGCAAGAAAATATTAGAGCAGCAAAAACGACTAACACACATTGCTTATGAAATTGGAGGAAGCCGACAAAAGAGCTCCACGTTTAGAACTCTATTTTTGCATCCGTAATAAGCGAGGTCCAGAGGAATAATTTGTGGTACGGTATGTGTGGCAAGCATGAAGTGTGCTTTAGGTACTAAAAAATCATTCACAATTAAAATAGGATTACATTAAGACTCAGTACTGAGTCCATTTCTTTCCCACCGTCATTAAGCCATTAACTAATGGCTGCAGAAAGAAAAGCTCTGTGATGGATTATGTTTGTCATTTAATGTTGCAATGTGTACGAGAAAAAAAGGAAACCTTGAAGATGACCTAAAGCTTTGGAGACAGGAAGGTTCCCCTGCTCTTCTGCTTTTACCTTCAATGTTCAAATTGGACATGGACAATTTCTAAACCTTGTCTAAGCTTTTATATCAATCATGAATTCTTACACTTTTTAACTTCGTAAAAATGCACATCTTGTATTCAGATGCAGGTTATATGTGTAAGCAAGAACAGAAACAAAATTTCAAGCATTGTACACTCAACGTATGAAAGTAATTTTTGAATATTACTCCCTGGAAGGACAATAAAGGGGAATATCAGGCAACAATTGAACCAACCGTATTCATGGAGATTTTTGAACCTAATGGGTTAACGTTACCGGTTCAGGTCCTTTTGATATCTATTCATGCACCACAAAAATAGCTAGTGTGCAAGAAAGACAAATTTACCAACATATTACTTTATAATAAATGCATTCGGAGAGTTGTACGTAAAAACAAAATCAAAAACACTAACCAATTAATATGTGCAATTCAAAAGCAGGTTCTTCATGGTATTTTTCATAATGAAAATCGTCAAAAAAGACATAAACTTCCAAAATGTTTTCCCTACGAAAAGAATAAAAAATAGTCTTATATCCAATGGCTTAATTTTCAGAAATCCAAAATAAATTTCACAATCATAAATCAATGTCCGGATTTGCAACCTGATGTACGATATTGCAATATTTTCGTGGAAGTTGTGTAGCTAAAGTCCCGTATCAGAAACACTTGAGTTAAACTCAAACACTAAAAGCTGAGTCATGGAATAAATGAGAAGATGACTTGGTTGTGATGCATAATTGATTCTAATTGGCAGTAAAACGTAGGGGAAAAGTAGCATTTATTCAAAATTGTAGTGGTGCAGATTTTGGATGAAGGGTCTGATTGATCAACATCTTGACATATCCTGGCCAGGTGACACAGTATATTATCAGGAAGATAGACTTAAATGTTTATGTTCTGTTGTGTCTGTACGTGTCCCTTTTGCTTCTACTGGCTTACTTAACGCGTATTTGGCATGACTCTCAATTGTTATCTGATTTAGTGGTGTTAACCTGTATGGTTTTTCCTTTTTTCCCAAAAAATCAATCTTTGCTCCACTTAATCTGTGACATCGCTGGATCTACCATTCTCCATGTTTATTAGCTAATATATGCTGTGCGGTGTTATGCGTAGGTGCTACCTATACATTATTTAATTGCCGTCCGTAATATTAATGCCCTTTGAAAAACAGTATGTTGGCCGAATCCGGGTTTTTAACGTTACCATTTTCTTCTTATAATAAGGCTCCAGAAATTACCGGTAGGTTAGTTTTTTTCTTCCTTTTTCTCTTAGGGATTGTATCACTTCGTTTACAAACAGCTATGGTCAGAAACAATTAAGCTACAATAAAGAGTTTACAGTAACAAAAAAGGCAATGCATTATAATATTGAATCTGTGTGTAAACCAATTTGTATCAATCACTAAAAATTGTAAGAATTGCGACAAAAGCAGCGATTATAGTTTGGAACACAGAAAAAAGATGCAAAACAAAAGTTGTTAGTATTGGTAGTAAAGAACTTTCGTCTGTAAATATATAACCATTACTTGCAATAGTTTTTCTTACTCCTATGTTGGCATTTATTTTTCCCACTCAGCTTCGATATTTGAATTCCGAATTCGCTTGGAAATCATCAGCACTTGCAAGACGAACATCTTGTCTTTAGGTTTTAACATTTTTATTCTTACTTAAAACTCTTTGAAATTAAATCATTTTTACAACTATAACAATAGAAATAAGGCAACCGTCGGGTGTTACTAATGTTTACAAGAAACTGTTAAAGCTGGGGTGACTAAGACGAAAATTTGGATAAAGTTTCTCCCATATTAATTCATTGAATTAGTAGTGGAGAAGAAGATGTTGTATTATGTTGTGATTGTAGCATTAGGAGATGCCTTTTTTTATTACCAAGGACAAAAGCAAGGATGAGTTGCCCTTCTAACACTAAAATGTGCCATAACTTCCATCTCTTATCAGTTAAAAGGGTTTACTTTTTTTAGGTTTCTTACAGAAAAACAAAGCAGAACCCTTTGATGGTGTGCATCGCCTGCGTATGCAGTAATCAGTTATTGTTTATACATCATACTCTCAAAAGCAAATTCATATTAAAAAACAAGCAACTGAACCATGCTAATAGTTTATGTAGGGGAAAATAAGCCTGTTCTTTTCCTTTTCGTATCATGCTACAGAAATTTTTAATTTTTCACATCAAAATTGTCTATTGGAAAATAAATGTGCATACCTTAGATAACGTAGATTTTCCTCTTTGGTGCCTGTCAGGTTCATTTTCTTTGCTATCCTTTCAGCAGCTAGTTTGGTTGGAAAAAAGGCATGTGAATGCGAAACACTGTACCTAGTGTATTCACAAGGTACTGGGCACTCGTCGTAAAATATTTCGTCATTGTTGAACTTTCCTATGGCGAAAGGAAGTTGTTAAGATGAAAAACAGTTAAATGGAGTGATACGGAATATTTTTGGTGCTGGGAGCAAGGTAATTAGTGATCTTTCTTTAAAGTCTTGACTAAAACATTGGTAGTTTATATTGATTAAAAAAAGATATTTAAAAAAATGGAAAGAAAAGAGATCACCAGCTAAAGTAAGGAATAATGTGGAAGATTATGTATTAAACATAACAGCAAACAGTTCAACGAATCGCATCGATAAAAAAAGATGAAAAAACAAATGAAAGAAATAAGATCACAAGACAACCTGAAGGATAATTAGTTAATCCTCTTTGGGATGGGTAAAACATGAGATCTCCACCATAGTCCACCAGTGTTGTCTGTTCATAGCCCGTATTCATATTATTTCCCGACTCTGTCCCTCTCTCTTTTCTTCTTTCTTCACCAATCTTCTCCAGTTTCCGTTGTTAGTCCTCTTTTTGTCTTTTTCACGGTCCTTTAACATAAGGCAACCTTGGAGATTGCCATTTCTTCCATGCGAGTAAAGTGGTCTGTCAAACTTCATCGTACGCATCTGATCTCAACTGAAGGACGATTTATGTCAGATATTTTTGTAAATGTCCTGGTTTGATACTGTGTTGGGCCAAAAGATTCAAAGAATCCTGCAAAGACATCTAAGCTGAAAGAGAATTAGTTTCTGAGCAGCACAACAGGACTCCAAAAACATTGCACTTGAAGATCCTGAGTTTGGCTTTATGACTGAGTTTGGTTGAGATCAAGACAGGTTGCAATGGTACAAAAGCTTCCCTTGCCCCTCGACATTCTGGTCTCTGCATTCTGGTCTCGACATTCTTCCCTGAACCCTCATCAACTGCTGTCTTGCTACCAAGGTACACATTGTCATTCAAATTTTCTACTCTGTCACTGTTAATTATGACTGGTCGATCTATCCTTGTATTCACTTTCATGACCTTAGTCTTTTTGATATTAATGGTTGGGCCAATTTTTGTTTAAATGTGTTGATACCTTCATACCGAACTCACCATAACATCTGCAAAATCGAGATCTTCCGGTATCTCGAGGAATAGTCTCCCCTTTAGTCCTAGATTTGCATTTTTGGTGTTTTCTTTCATTTGCCAGTCGATACAGAGCGAGGAAAACAAAGGGAACTACAGAATGCCTTAATGTAAAGCATAATGTAGAGACAAATACATTGGATATAACATCAGACAATCCAATTATTTGTATCGATAAAAAAGACAATAAACGCAAACGGAAGAAACGAGATCACCAGGCAATGTAAAGGACACTGTAGAAGGTAATACAGTGCTTATAATATCAGACAGTCCAATGATTTGTGTCAATAAAAAAGAGATGAAAAGACAAAAGGGGGAAATAAGGTCACCATTTATTGTAAAGGATAATGTCATAAATACATTTGAAAAAACACTGGACAGTTCAACTAAGGTAATTTTAGAGGGTCTGGAATTTCCATAGACACACCTGGTCTCATTACTCCTGTCTCTATAACCAAAGAACATTATGGCTAATTAAAGTATGATTGTTGTAGAGTTAAGCCCTTTGGTTCTTATCACTCCTTATTACTGATTGATATGGAGGATTTATGTCGAATCCCCAATATCAATCAGTAAACCATAAAGTCATTAGGTCATCATACCGCAATCCAAACAATCCACTTGTAAACAATAACATTGCAAATTTTAGATCAATAGGTGATAGCCATCTCCAGGCTGGACAGGGGAAGTTTGAAGCAGTTTTTGGCTAAAACGTACGCTGCACAGATACCAGATTGTATGGTATTTCCCGTAGTTGATGGAGACCTCACAAATAATTACAAACGCAAATAAACAGGGTCCCTTACTCACCAAGATTGAACTTACAAAGTTTGCTAGTGATCCAAAGCCTTTCATTGAGTTTACGACCAATGTTGGATGAGTATTGAGATCCACATGGCTGGACACATACTGCAGCTGATGTATTTATTGGCCTAATACACTGGAAAGGATAAAGAAGCTCTTTGCAGCTTCGTCAATGTGCCACTAGATCAGGAATATTCAAAGGCTAGACACATTCTCTTTGAAAACTCTTTGACGTCGCCACGTGGTGAGTGAGGCCAAGATGCCCTGTACAGAAGTAATGCTAATGGTAGTAGCAGCAGTGGTAGTGTTATAGGTTTTTATAGTAATAGAGGTAAAAGTAGTAGTAGAAGCAGTAGTAACTGCTGCTGCAGCAGCAGTAATAGTAGTCATAGTGACAGTAATAATAGCAGTACTAATCTTGGTAGTAGTAGTAGTAGTAGTAGTAGTAATAGAATTAATAATTGTAATGGTAGTAGTAGTAGTAATAAAATTAAAAGTAATTGTAGTAGTAGCAGTAGCAGTAATAGTAGTAGTAGTAGTATTTGTAGTAATAGTAGTATTTGTAGTAGTAGTATTTGTAGTAATAGTAGCATTTGTAGTAGTAGTAGTAGTAGTAGTAGTAGTAATAGAATTAATAGTAATTGTAGTAGTAGTAGTAATAGAATTAAAAGTAATTGTAATGGTAGTAGTAGTAGTAATAAAATTAAAAGTAATTGTAGTAGTAGCAGTAGCAGTAATAGTAGTAGTAGTAGTATTTGTAGTAATAGTAGTATTTGTAGTAGTAGTATTTGTAGTAATAGTAGCATTTGTAGTAGTAGTAGTAGTAGTAGTAGTAGTAATAGAATTAATAGTAATTGTAGTAGTAGTAGTAATAGAATTAAAAGTAATTGTAATGGTAGTAGTAGTAGTAATAAAATTAATAGTAATTGTAGTAGTAGTAGCAGCAGCAGTAGTGGTGGTAGTAGTAGCAGTAATAGTAGGAGCAGTAGTAGTAGTAGTAGTAATAGTAGGAGCAGCAGCAGCAGTAGTAGTAGTAGTAGTAGTAGTAGTAGTAGTAGTAGTAGTAGTAGTAATATTAGTAAAGGTAGTCACAAAAGAAAAAAACAACACCAAATTTACAATGTGGCTTACATAAGTTGACTAAGATAAATTATCAAATCGTACTTACGCCAGTGTCTAAAAACGCATCTGAAAATTTCTTTTTTGCTGCATAATCTCGTTTTTCCTAAAAAAACATTAACTTCAAAAGTAATAAAAGAAAATTTAAAACTGCGAAGTCAAATTGAGAAAAACGATGTACTGAAAGGAGAAGAGGAAAAGCAGAGAAAAGTAATAACGAGGAAATTCAAAATAAAAATATGTTTTAAGAAATTATAAAAGTTTATTTCTTACTGGGGATGGCTATCTAGGAACAGGGAGAGCACACAGTGAACAGACAATATGTTCTTATTTCCCTACTTTTCTTAAACAAGGCCAAATATGACGCGTTATATAGTGTATACCATATGCTTAATTCTGTATGGAAAAAGTACTCAGAAATATCCTCTGGGACAAAAGTTCTCCTTTTAACTAGCAAAGGCTAAATAAAGCATTATTAACTGATCAACATTTTCAAAACTGAAGAAAAGTTTAGGAAGGTGAAGTTGAGATAAAGAGTGTTAAGAACAGAACATTTCAAAATGATTTCCTTGGTACAAGGGCTTCGATGTGACTTTGTTTCATGTTTTTCCATTTAGTACCTTGTACCCTATCATGTAGGTCAAGTAGATACACTTTTGTAATTTTGTACATTAGATTTGATTCACTTCAGTATAAGAATTAGAATTAGAGGTATTTTTTACATTGTACTTTATTTATTTTAGTCTAAACTTTATCCTTACTGTATTTTTGTACATTGAATTTGATTTATTGCAATCTAAAAGCTATTATTAGTGTTATTTTGTACTTTGAACTTTATTTATTATTGTCTACGAATTGCCTTAATTTTTTTTGTAAATCGCCCTTTATTTCAGTCGAGGACCTAGCTTCAATGATATTTTTGTACATTGTTCTTTAATTATTTTCTCTACGCTGTTTTGTTAGTTTGTACATTTAATTTTATCTATTTTTAGGACCTATCAATAGTCTAATTTTGTATATTTTACATTTTATATTTAAGTTTAGAAGCTAAGCTTGCTGTTATTTTGTAAATTACATTTTTTTTATTTTAAAAGCGAGATTTCGTATCATCTTGATGATTTTATCTTCTTTACTCTACTCAAGAGTTAATCTTACTGTTACGTTGTACATTTTTGTTATTTATTTAAATCTTGTAGGTACCCTCTGCAATGCACGTGCGTAGAACTAAAACAGAAAAACAAAAATTCTTGGCCACTCGTTCAATCCATAAACTCAACAAAATAGGCAGTTTCCAATCTACGTATTACATTTTAAAAATAATGGCAACCAATAAAATTCATCGTTACCATATATGTACAAAAGACGGTGGTAACAGAAATAAAGTCCAAACAATTCAGGGGGTAATGTTTATTACTTGGAATCATCTCAGCCTCACCCTCAATTAAGAATCTTTTACGTCTTATACATTGCGCCTCTTTTTTGTTATAGGCAATCACAAAAATTCAAAAACATAGAGCTTTTATTTAAACATGCGATAGGTAATTGACACTTATAGAAAAGGTCAAGATATTAAATAACTGACTCGTGACACCAATTGAAACTTTTATTAAGGGAATTTGAAAACAAGAGAAAACATGCTAAAGATCGCATGTTGCGACTGAGAGACTAAGGGACAGTTGTCTTAGCTGTATCTGCCAATATTATAAAGAAAAAGGAACAGGAATAAATAAAAAAATCAGTTTCAGACAAATTTTGATACCTGGCATGAAATCCATTTTGCATCCACATTTGGTACTGATATATTTTGTTAGTGATTCTCGGAAGCAATTTTGCGGGGAGTATTTCTTGTAGTATTTCAATTTTTCCTCGCCACACCCGGTCTTATATGGCTTGGACAATCTTTTATACTATGAAACAACAATAAAATAATCCTAAAACTTAATTTTAAGTAAAATGTGAAAAAGTAAAATTCTTGGAAATCAAAATGATCAGAAATAACTTCACTTGGTTTTCTCAAAAATTGTATTTAGTGGTTAAACATAACCAACACCATTTTTTAACTCTACTACTCCTACCACTACTACTACTATTGCTGCTACTTCTACAACTACTTTCTACTGCTGCTACTACTACCACTACTACTACTATTACTTCTACTTCTACAACTACTTTCTACTGCTGCTACAACCACTACTACTATTATTACTGCTACCTCTACAACTATTTTCTACTGCTGCTACTACCACCACTACTACCACTACTACCACTACTACTACTGTTACTGCTACTTCTACAACTACTTTCTACAGCTGCTACAACCACTACTACTACTACTACTGCTACTTCTACAACTATTTTCTACTGCTGCTACTACCACCACTACTACCACTACTACCACTACTACTACTGTTACTGCTACTATTTCTGCTACTTCTACAACTATTTTCTACTGCTGCTACTACCACCACTACTACCACTACTACCACTACTACTACTGTTACTGCTACTTCTACAACTATTTTCTACTGCTGCTACTACCACCACTACTACCACTAAAACCACTTCTACTACTGTTACTGCTACTTTTACAACTACTTTCTACTGCTGCTACAACCACTACTACTACT